>JAQGCN010000584.1:0-18085 GCA_034699725.1 Friesea truncata
ATTGGGATGGGTTACTATTCTAATTTGGTGCCGGAGGGGTGGGTTACAAAGAGGGAGATGAGTTAGCATTTGGAATTTGGTTACCATTTGGAAATCTACGGTACTAAGTTCGAGAGAAAAAATCTCCCACCAAAATATGAATGATTTTCTTGGCTGCCAGTGGCAAGCAGTACGCAAATAGCAAACCTCAACTCACGCTCACAGTTTTTTTATAACTCCCTTAAGTTGGAGAAACCAAAATTCCGTTTGAGTTTTTAAATACAAAATACGAAAAATCCAATTTAACTTTCAAAAGTTACTGCTTTTTCAATGAACTCGTAGACTCATAATAAATTCAATTCATTTTTCATTGACTATTTAATGTACATGACACTCAAATTTTGACTCAGTCTTTGACACCACCCCTTCACGTCTCAAAACCCACCCTTATGAATTTTCATTTTCTCCAGAAGAAAGGGATGAAAAAGAAACGAGTTTTCTACAAGTTGATTTTCACTTTCACTGCTGATCAAAATTAACTTCTGGCCATGTCGAATGTCAAATCCAAATCCATGAATTTCCAATACAAACCTAAATTTGACTTTTTGGCAATTTGTTGAATTGAATTGATTTTTTTTATTTGACGTTTGCCCTTTGGGCATATTTTGGTGGTTTATTAAATTCTAAAAATCCAATCCTAAAATTAGATTGTAAACCCATGGAAAAAAGAAAGGCAAAGGGTCCATCCTTGTTTCTGTGTTTATTTCTGCATTTGCTAAAGCAAGCAACATTTTTTGTGATAACTCCAAAAAGTAAAAAATAATAATCTGGTTCAGAAAAGTTGTAAGTAATTATACAAAATTCATTAACTATTTTTAAATTAAATAATTAAATTCTTTTTAGATTTAAAGAATAAAATTCGGAATCAGGATTATTTCTTCCAATCAAATCAAGGTTGGAATTCTGGAAAAAATGTTTAAAACAAAAGAAACTCAAAAACAACAATCTGAGAAGAGACACAATTGTACATTCTGTCAAAAATCATTTAAAACCAAAGCTCACTTGTTCCAGCACATCCACACACACACCAATGAGAGACCATTCCAATGCAATATTTGTAATAAATGTTTCAAACTGAAGGGACATTTAAAAGTTCACGAAAGTATCCACACAGGAGAAAAATCATTCCAATGTAAACACTGCAATAAAAAATTCATAAGGAAACAACAATTGAACATCCATTTAAAGAATCATACTGGACAAGGACTCATCAAATGCAGAAAATGTACAAAACAATTCAAAACAAATCAAGAACTTAAGAACCATATGATAACCCACACAAAAGAAAGTAAATTCATTTGCACAATTTGCAAATATCCAGCACAATCCAAAAGTAAATTAAAGATACACACCATTGGAGTACATTCAGATGAAAGTCCTTACAAATGTAAAAAGTGTGGAAAACAATTTGGATGGAAAGTAGCTCTGAAGAATCATATGCGTACTCACAAGGGTGATTTTGGTGTTTTATTGAAAATTAAAGATGTTGATGATTTAATGTATAATTTACGAGTGAAATATGGAATTGGATTTTGTGATTCAGATGGATGGAATCCAATAAAAATTGAAGATACACCACAATTAATAAAACACATTAAAATCAAATACACAACTAAACCATTCCATTGTACAAAATGTGGACAGTTATATACTGAAAAGGGTAGTTTAAATAAGCATATGAAGATCCATGACAATTTGAAGGAATACAAATGTGATGATTGTGGGAAGGAATTTAGAGAGAAGAAAAGTTTAATTTGGCATATTCGTATTCATACTGGTGAAAGACCCTACAAATGTCCCCTTTGTACAAAAACATTTACTACAAGTGGGGCCATGAAAGTTCATTTAAATTGTTGTCACATAAAGGAAAAACATTGGAAATGTGAAGTATGTGACGTGGATTTTACATCAAACGGTAGTTTGTATCAACATACAAAATCCAAGCAGTGTATTCAAGCTCATAAGAATATACCCTCAAAATGAATTTATAAATAATTATTTTTATAATTTGTTAATATTTTTATATGTTTCCAGTTGAATGAGGAAGGAATTATTTTTTACTTGTAAATATTTTACGTCTATTATTATTGGTTGGACACGAACGAGTGAAGAAAAATGATTTTAGATTAGAAATTAGATTAATTTTCATGAGCTGATAAATTGAAAATTGTTATTATTTTTTGTTGTATTCAGTTTTGAAATGATTCATTCTTTTATATTTGAAAATTAATAATTTAATTTTTGTGTTTGTTAGTTGTGTCCACCACTACTATTTTTTTGATTTCTTGCTAAAATCAACCTGCTGAACCACTTGCCAACAATTACCCCAATTTAGCTAAGATAAGCCCCATCCATCAATCCCTCCCTCCCTTAACAGTTAACTCAATTCCAGAGGTGAAATAATTGATGTTTGATTAAACCGTCGTCAGAAAGGATATTTTATTTTGAAATAATTGTAAAGATTTCATTACATAAAGTCCTTAAAATATTTTTTCTGGGACTTCGTGGGTTTGGAGCATTTCAGCTCTTTCTCTTGCAATGGCATCCTCTTTTGGTTCAACAATAGCAACGTAGTCTGGAAGTGGCCGTTTTGGACCAATTTTACCATGAGGATCCCAAGGAAGCATAATCTTCACTTTAATTCCCAAAACTCCTTGTCTAAAAATATAAAATATGATGAGTTCAAATATTAAGTACAAATCACTTAAACAGATGAGACGTCTGTTGTATACCTGAGAAGGACGTGTCGAGTAGCACAATCAACGTAGTGATTAGTTGGATCTCCGGAATGAATCATGAGTCCATCCACGAATTTCATTGATTTAGCTCTCTGACCACGTAATTTTCCAGATACAACAACTTCACATCCCTTGGCTCCGGATTCCATAATAAATCGAAGAACACCTTATCAAATACAAAACCATTAATTAGAAACCCAATAGATTTTATCCATTTAAAATTAATTGTCTTACCGTAACATGCTCGTCGCACAGCAAGTCCTCCAACCAATTTGTATCTGAGTGATTCAGCTTGTGCAATTGCACACAATCCTCTTACTCCAACTTTTTCAGCATACAATTCAATGGAATTGGGTTGAAATCCAAATCGTTTAGTAACAACAGATGTTAATTCACGGATTCTTCTTCCTTTTTCACCCAACACATTCTGTGTACGAGTAGCCATGATAATTATTTCCGTACGATTTGGAGCAACACGAATTTCAAGACCAGAATATCCATCTTCAGCCAATTCTCGCATTAGAAATTCGTTCAATTCAGCACGGAACAATCCCTCACGAACAAACTATTAAATTCAAAATAAAAGAAATATAAACCATCATCCATTGATTACTCAGTGATTATATCTTTCACTATATAGAAAACTGCTTCATCACAAATAATTAACAATAGTTTACACTTTTGTCCACTTATTTTAGAATTAAGTAAACCGGACCGGAACCGAAATTCAAAGCCGGTAATCTTATAAAAATAAATGAGTGATAAATAAATATGGTTGATTACCTTTCGTTTCTTCGATACTTGAATTTTATCTGCCATATTTTTCACTTGTATTTAATTGATAGTAAAGTACTAAACTTACTTAATCTTTAATTAATTTGTTTAAGAAACATAAAAATAAAAGACAATTCCTCAAAAACGACGTCTGTCTGGGTTGAAGAGAATGGCGATAAAATGCATGCTTTGGAAATGAATAAATCCAAATTCAAAACCCAAATCCATGCTTTAATTTTCTCCTTTTACTTTTACACCAACTTCAACTATAATTCTCCTATTCTCTCATTCAGGTTTTTATTCTTTAATTTTGTGTAAGGGAGGAGTTTTTTCAAAAGAATTTTATGCGGGATTTATAAAAAAAATTTCAACCAATCAAATAAAACCATTGTTTTTGAGGCCCATCACACCACGTGTGTCTCAGTGGGAAAAAAATAAAGTCAACGTGAAAGAAAAAGTATTAAATTTTTTATTTTTGTTTTTGATTTATTTTGAAAGGGTCAAGTTAATTTGACCTCTGTCAAAAATAAATGTCCACTTTCGGTCCTATTAGAAGTCACTTCCAACGGAAAAAAATATTAAAACATGATGGAAAAATCCAAGCTGGAATTGAAGAAGCAGCAAAAACTGAAATTATTCTAACACAAAAACAAGGGTAAGGATTAATTAAAAGGAAGGGTACGATACAAATCACTTGAAATTATTAATATTTGGATGTCATTTTAGTACAATTGAAGTTGATGAAGGAGAATGTTCATTGAGTCTTCTTCAGTCAGATATCGTTAAAGAAGTTGATATTGGATCAGCTACTAAAAGTTTTCATTTGAATTTGGATAAATTTGGACCTTACAAAGCTGATTATACATTAAATGGAAGACAATTACTTCTTGGTGGAAGAAAAGGACATTTAGCTGCTTTTGATTGGATCAGTAAAAAATTATTATGCGAATTCCATGTTATGGAAAGTGTTCATGATGTCAAGTAATACAAATTATAACAATTGCATGCATATTCTATTTTAATTTATTCCTTTGATTTATATTAGATGGCTCCATAATGAGACATTATTTGCTGTTGCTCAAAAACAATGGACTTACGTATACGATAATCAAGGATTAGAAATACATTGTCTTAAACAGATGGATAAAATTTCTAAATTAGAATTTCTACCTTATCATTTTTTACTTGTCGGTGGACATCAGTCAGGTAATGATTGAAATATTACATTCTATTTCAAAGGAACTGTTTTTAATTATTGCTAATTTCTTAAAGGATTCTTGAGTTGGGTTGATGTTTCAATTGGAAAAATAATGACTCAATTCAATACGAGGAATGGTAAACTGGATGTGCTTACATTAAATCCATCAAATGCAATTATTCATTGTGGTCATTCAAATGGAACTGTTACTCTCTGGTCACCCAATGTTAAAACTCCTGTTGCCTCAATGCTGTGTCATGGGACTCCTGTTTCTGCAGTTGCTGTTGATAATACTGGAAGGTAAACTGAAACTGGATTCTTCTAAGTGATTGAATTTGTTTCAAATCTGTTACTTTTTTAGATTAATGAGTACTGGTGGAATGGATGGAAGACTTCGTGTTTGGGATTTGCGCAACTCTTTTAAGCCATTAACTTCAGTATCTTACGGAGTACCCAGTTCACTCGCATTTAGTCAGAAAGGACTATTATCTTATTCAACGGGAAATACAACAAGGGTAAGAAATTTCCCAAGTATAGAGTTTACATTATAAATATCCTCCTGTCTATTTCAGATTTATTCAGAAGTTGGTGAATCAAAACGTCCATTTTTAAGACATGTGAGTCATGGAAAAGTAACTTCATCCCAATTTTGTCCTTTCGAAGATGTACTTGGCCTTGGAACTATGAGAGGTTTTGATTCATGTCTTGTACCTGGTGCTGGTGAGGGTAATTTTGATGCATTGGAACGTAATCCATTCCAAAATAAAAAACAAAGACGGGAAGCAGAGGTTAAAGCATTATTGGAAAAGGTAAACTAAAATTAATATAATAATCATTTTTTGTTAGGAAATTAAATATTATTAATTATTATTTTTATAATAGATTCAACCGGAATTGATTACTCTTGATAATAAAATTCTTGGAGATGTTGATACAGATGGATTAGTTGCTAAAATGGAATCTAAACCAAAATACATAAAGAAATCCGATATTGATCTCAAACATCGAAGAAAAAGAAAATCAGCTAAAATTCCAAAAGCAAAACAAAATATTCAATCAGAAATTAATTTAAGATCAATTCGAGAGATTCATCAAATAAATAAAAAGAATGAAGAATCTCAACCCATAACAATAAACGATGATCCACTTGACAGATTTCAAAAGAAGAAGAAAAAGAAGAAACTAAATGAAGGAAATTAAATATTGAAAATATAATTTTTATTTTATAGTTTGTTATTTATTAGTTTTAATAAAATTAATTATGGATTAAGATGATTTGTGGTTAATTTTATGGTTTTGGATGAAAAGATTAAAAAAGAGGATGACGGGCAACTACTGGAGAGTGGAGAACTCGAATGATGGACATGGACAAGACATGACAAACACGACGGTGGTGGTGACAAAAAGGAAGGAGTTTTTTTTAGAGAATTTAAAAGCCATTTATTTTTTTGGTTATAAACTGTCAGATCTCTCAACAAAAAGTAAATAAGTTTTACAGATTCTTCTTTTGGGAGTTATTTGCTATGAAGTTATTTTTTTTATTTTAGTTAAATTAATTGTGTTAAATTAATATTAAAATGTATAAGATAAAGAATAGTAAATTATACGAAAGAGGTGAAGGTACTTTCCTTGTTAATTATTTTGGTGAATCACGATTGGACAATAGGATACTTTATACTTCTGGAATGATACCGTAATAATAATAATGAATGAAATAAAACAAAATTTAATAGAGTACTTTTTTAATTTAAGATGGATAATGAGTGAAATACTTGGATACGAATCCAATCATCAACAGGTAATCAGTATTCTATACATGATTTAACCATTTTTAATAATTCTGTATTTGTATTTGTGTCATAGGTTATTCTACAAATACGAAATTCATACATTACTATTTATAGTACATTGGAAAATAAAAAATTAATAGAAGTACCAATATGTGATTGTATTCGATACTTTCCACTATCAACAATACCAATTGATCCTCATTCACCACCCATATTAACTACATACTTTGGTATTATTATTAAAACTACTGAATTGGATAATCATCTTAAATTATTCTCAACAATCAAATCATCAGAGGTAAGAATTAATTTTAAAAACACACACGTGTTATCATCACCTTTTGTTTATCTTTCTTTTATTCCACGTGTTTAGAAAATGCAATAAACTTCCCATCATACCATACCACCACCACATTAACTCAATTCCAGTCCCTTTCTATTCTTCTTTTCCTTATCCAATCCTTTGTTCCAAATCATTCATCACAAATCTATTTTAAGATTTATATCTTTCCATTGCATCTTTCTCTTCAAGTATATTCTAAATTATACTTTTAGTTATTCTTCAGTTCCTCTACACTTAACAACAATAGTTTAAATTATCATGATAACTTTACCAGTTACAACATTTTCACCTTATCACAGGGACAGAGATATACCAAATAATATCAAAAAATCTAAACATAAACATGTAAATTCATTTCATTCTTTTATTTTATAAACAATAACAAACATTTTATATTATATCATCCACTTTTCATTTTTTCAATTATAACTTATAAATATTCTTTTGGAAATTTTTTATAAGAGTGACACAGATGTCACCAATATTTTATTAACTTAGTGAAAGGGATTGGGATTGGTGGACATAAGGTAGCCATGTCCAATAATGGTTGGTGGGTCTTAATGAGAGGATTTTTATAGCAAGGGTCCTTTTTAATAATTGTGGTGGTACTACAAAGGTTTCTGCATGAATGAAATGTTGCTCTTGTTAAGTTTAAATAATGTTAAGAAAGAACGCGTTTTTAACCTTTGACCTTCTCTACAAAATTTTTCATTGAGTTCGTCCAAGGAGAAGTTAAGAAAATAAATCTAAAAATAACCGATGAATGGGTTTCCTGCCAATTTTTTCCCAGCTGTTTTTTATATTTTAATATTTTCTTTTTTACTTTATTAAAATTAAGTTTAATTAATTATTATGAAATTTAAGGTATCTGAAGTTATGTCAACACTTGCAGAAGCTGAAACTTCTTCGCCCAATCTTACTCAAACGGCAATCAGTCCAACGTCAAGTATTACTTTCGAAGTTCTTTATTTGGGGTATAAATTAATTTTAATTGTTTTTAATTATTTAATTAACTCTAATTTTTATTAATTAATTTTTTAGTAAATTGAAAATGTCATACAGAAAAGCTCCTTCGTCTTTTATTGATGATGCTTTGGATAAATTCAAAGCCTATGAATCAGAAAGAGGTTCAAAGGAAAGTAATGAAAGTCGAGGAAGTTCAACACAGGTATAAAACTTAGGAGATTCAATTAAAACTTTTTAAAAAAATTCATTTTATTAATATAGGATATTGATGAAGCTGATCATAAAATTCAGAGTAATCCATCAATTTTAATTCCTCCTGATTTAGTAATACCAAAAGTTGAATTTTCACATCCATTACAAGATATTCGTTATTCAAATGATCCAAAACGGATAAGGAATTCAAGTGGTGAATCCGTACTTGTCAAGAGTGTTAGTCTACCAATCGATGAAACTGGACGAAGTCGAGCATTGTCAACAGGGAATCAACCAAGAGTTAAAGTATTAAAATCCTCAAATAGAACAATGATATTAATTGTTGGAAAAGAAGAATTACGTATAATAAGTCCAGATGATAAAAATACACTCTTACATAAAAATATTGGTGATATAACACAAGTAGGAAAAGGAATAATTAATAAGGATTGTTTTGGATTTATCTGTGGTGAAATTGGATCTAATCGTGAATCAATTTATATTGGATATATTTTTAAAACTGATACAATTAATACATCAAATGATATCATACAAAGTAAGTATATGAAATAATTTATATTTGTTTTAATTATAATATTTTATATAATGTTTTTTCTAGCACTTAAAAGAGCATCATCCATAACTGAGAGTCCAAAGAAAGTTTCTTGTGAGCATTGTCCAATGTTTTGGTATCATAATATTTGTGTTGATATTGAAGGTAACGTAATAATTAATTAATTATAATAATAATTAGGAAAAAATATAATTTTCTGTGTTTATATTTAGGATTATCCTGTGAAAAATCCAAGGGATTGATTTTAAATCGATTGAAACAATTATCAGAAGATGATCGTAATAATATTTTAATTAAATTTGATGGAGCTGAAATTGAAAATATTGAAGAACAAGTTAAATTAATAATGATGTTAATTCGATTACACTGTGAATCTCGTCAATTGAATCATGTACATGATACTATACAAAATAGGTAAATAATGAATTTATTATTAACAACTAAAAATTCAACCATTGTATTTTTTATCTATCTTTTGTTGTGGTTGAGGATAAATGTGGTTTAATATTTGCAAGAGGAGTCCTTGAATGATTATTATTATTTAGTTTATACCTAAAAAAAAATAACAACTTAAAATTAGGCACAGGTGATTCAGAGGATAGATTTCCATCCACCCAGGCAGGATAATAATCATCAAATTTAACAAAGAGAGGTGGATCCTTTTTTTTTAAAAAATTAAAAGTAAATTAATATAACGTTAAATAAAAGTTTTTCCTTAATAAGAAGAAGAGATTTATAATTTATTGAATTTTAATATAATTTTAATTTAATTTTTTTTAGACATGAATTCCTACAATCTCATTTAAGTGGTGGTAGTGGAGATATTTTAATGAAAGCAAAGAGATCAATTACAACATCATTTGATCAATTAATTAAAAGAAAGGAACAAAGACAAGGGAAATTGGATCCTATTTTACCTCATCATGTCATTCAACAACACAAGGTAATACTAAATTTTTAATTTTAATATTTTCAATTAAGAAACCAAATATTTAGTGGTGAAGGGTCTATTTTTTTTGTATAAGAATCAACAGGTAGATGAATACATTCCATTCATACGTTAGAAATTCTTAACCGCCTCTTTTTTTCCCTTTCTTTTTAATATTTTAATATATTTTTTCAAGGGTGTGAATTTATTTATAGAAAACTTAAAAAGGTTTCATTTTTTTTAAGGATATGAGCCCCTCACCTTCACGTGAAGAAGTTCAATATAGTAATTCTCCATTAGATTCAACAACATTTAGACAAAGATCAACAACATTAGATTCAATTGGTACTCAAAGGATATTATCAGAACTTAAACAAGGTGGTGGAAGAAGAGGATCCGAATTATATAAAACTGGAGGAAAAATCAATCAACTTCAATTACATAGTCCAATGATGAATATGTAAATTATCATTTTTAAAATTCTCATTATTCTTTTATATAAATGTGTTTTATAGATTTCTTAAAGTTGGTCCACAACAATCAAAAGCTAATAATAATTCTACACCAGCTAATTCTCATCGTAAAGGATCTTGGAGACAAGCCATATTCAAACGTGTCGTGTCACCATCAACCCCACATCAAGCACAATCCAAATTAGACAACAACATCCCATCATTTAGATTTCAATCATCAACTCCATCATCATCTCTAAGAAAAGGGATGAATATTAAGATGACACCAAGAGAATTATGGAAATCTGCAATCAAAGAACAGATTATGTTAAATAGAATGGAAAAACAAAATACTATGCTTAAAAGTATGTTTTAATTTTTTTTAACTAACTTGATTATTTTTTAACAGAATTTGAATTTAAGGTCAACAAAAAGAAGCAGATGAAAAACGTATTAAATTAAGTTACGATGATATTTGCAGTATTGGTGATGCTTTAGGAATTGAAGCAATGAATGCAAAAGCTGAAAATGGAGAAGTATGTGATATGTATTTCTCTCGTGCAGTTATAATTACAGGTAAATTAATTATATTTACAATAAGTTTGTAAAATTTATTTATTGTGTATTCTACAGGTATTCCTAAACACAAACGAGGTCAAGTCTGGCAGTTATTTATAAGACAGTACAATCTAAGAACTAAATCAAACGCAATCAAACCTTCATTAACACCTTATAAACAGTTATTAATTCAGCTCACACCTCATCAACATGCGATACTAATTGATTTAGGTATGAATGTAATATAATTCTTATAAGATTTCTAGTTTGAAATTATTATACTTTTTAGGTCGTACATTCCCTAATCATCCTTATTTTAATAATCCACTTCGATCAGGACAATTAGCTCTCTTTAATCTTCTTAAAGCATATTCATTATTAGATCCTGAAGTGGGATACTGCCAAGGTAAGCTCACTTATAACAAACTGAGTCACTTTGTTATAAGTGACTTAACTTATCAATGTTAATTCAATTTGATTTGTAATTAACGTATTTTCAGGCCTTAGTTTTGTTGGTGGACTTTTGTTAATGCACGTACGTAAGAAAAATAAAAAATAAAATGAATGAAAATTAATAAATATTTAATTATTTTGTAGTTAGATGAAGAAGATGCATTTAACGTATTAAAATATTTTATGTTTGAAATGGGTGGACGTGAATATTATCAACCAGATTTATCTGGTTTACAACTTAAATTATATCAACTTAATAGAATTATTTTTGAAGAAGATAAAGATATTCATCTTTTATTATACAATAAGTAAATTATATATTTTAATATTATTATTATATTTTTTAATAATTATTATTTTATAATAGTGATGTACTTCCTTCCCTTTATGCTGCTCCGTGGTTTTTAACAATGTTTGCATCACAATTTCCAATTGGATTTGCAGTAAGGATTTTGGGTAAATAAATTAATAATATTAATTTATTATTACTCAATAACTAATTAATTGATTTTATAATTTATAGATTTAGCATTTGTACAAGGTGCTGACGTTATGGTTAAATTTGCACTGCTTTTAATTCAAGAGAATCGTGATGCACTCATGTCTTGTTCTGGTTTAGAACAAATTATGAACTGTTTTAAAAATGTTGTTACACAAATCAATCCATCCAAAGTAGATAATTATATCAAAAAGGTAAGAATTGTATAATATTAAAAATGTAAAAATGAGATTAATTATTTCTATTATTGTTTTTTTTAGGCTTTTGATATGAATATTGATGAGCAAATGTTAATTTATAGGACTGAATATAGTGTAATGCACGATGAAACATTTTTGGCATATTTAACTGATAAGAAATTAAGTGAAGATGATTGGGATACAAGTAGTACGGAATCTCGTGGAAATACAAAAGATATTCAATCCCTAATATCTTATATTCAACAATTAGAATCTAAATTAAATTCAGTTGGAGAGGAATATACGAGACCACAATCAATATCTAAATTATTCCATAAATCTATTAATACAACAGATAATTAAATTATATGGAAATAAATCAATTTCATTTAAATTTTAATTTTAATTATATGTAATTTTCATATTAATTACTTAGTGTGGAATGATGAGTTTCTCTTCATGAATTTAGATTTGTCCAGCCATTTTTCCAAGTTCATGAAAATAGGAAATCATAACTTTAGTCTAATAAAACAAAATATAGGAATTACAATAATTAAAATAATAGGAATATTGATAATAAAATTACCCCTTCAATATAGTTTGAAATATTCAATTTTTCATTCTGAGAATGAGCTCCATCATCACTTGATCCCATTGGCAGAAGACAAACATTTTTTCCAGTGGCTTCCTACAAATATAATCAAACACAATTAATTGATTTTAATAATTTAATAATAAAAGCAAAGCTAAGGAATAGGAAAGGAAAAAGGAATTGGTTAGTTAATGACCTGAAGGATGGTCACAGGAAGATACAAGCCACCTTCACGGATAAAATCAGGTTCAACACCATAAACAGTCTCAATAGCATTCTTAGCAGCATTAAAATTAGGATGTTTAACATCACCAGTCCAATGCATGGACCCAGCATCAGCCATATAAATCTAAAATAAATAATTCACCTGTAATACTAATGTAACTGGAATTGAGCCACCTTCTCGTGTCAAATATGGATTAACACCATAAACTCTTCGTGTAGCTGCTGCAGCTGCACGATAATTTACATGATTTGTATCAGATAACCATGGTTTACCACCACCATCCAATTTTACCTATTCTCAAACATAATTTAAAAATTCAACGTCCTAATCATTTTCATTTTTACCTTCAATTTGTTGGGGGAGTTCCGTTCAGCAAATTTAGCAGCCAAGTACTCTTGAACGGCTGCTTCAACTTGTTCAACCGTTTGATCTGGTACGAGACGAATGGAAAATTTTCCAATAACCTTCCGTGGGATAACAGTTTTAGCTCCTGAATCACTGAAACAACCCTGAATTCCATGAATTGAAAGAGATGGAAAACGCCAACGACTCATCAGAGTTTTAACCTAGTAATAACCACATCATTTAAACTTAAAATAATATCAATCAAATCAATATGATGTCAACCTTATCTTCATGATGGCGTAATGCATGAACTCCAGCATCAGCACGAAAATCTTCAGAATCAAATTTAATTCCTTCGTACATTTTCACCTCTTCAGGTGTAACAGGTTTAACTTGATCCATAATTCCAGGAATTAAAATATTTCCATTAGCATCCTGTAGCTCATTCAACAAATAAATCAAATCAGACATCGCTTCTTTACTAAATTCAAAATAATAAACATTAAATTAACCAAATGACATTTTTAAAAATAACTTACACTGAGCCTCCAAATACACCAGAATGAAGATCCTTACTACCACAATCAATTTCAACAAAGAAATAAGCAAGGCCACGGAGTCCATAAGTAAGGCAAGGAGTATCACGACCCAACCAATAATTATCAGAAATACAAACGAAATCAACGTTCTAAAAACAATGAAAAGAATTACTTCTTAAATTAATCATTTGTTTCATTTTGATTACTTTAAGGAATCCATCAGCAGAACTACGGAGCAATGGCTCTAATCCTTCCGATCCACTTTCTTCCATTGACTCCAAACAAAACTAAATCAAAATAATAACAATTAAACATACAGTATTTATATTTATAATGTTAATTTACTTTGATATTAACAGGGATTTCAACTCCTTTGTGTAAATGAGCTTCAATTGCATGAAGCCAACCAAGTACAGGCTAGTAGAATGGTTATTAGTTAAAGTAACATTAGTCAAAATTTTAAGGTTAAGGAACCCGTATTTACCCCTTTGTCATCTGTTGCTCCACGTCCATACAATTTCTCATTGACATCCATAAGAACAAATGGTTCAGTATCCCATCCATCTTCCTATAAAATCATATAAACCATATTTAATTGAAAATGAATCAGTGATGACTTAATCTACCTTTTTAGCCGGTTGAACATCCAAATGTCCATAAATCAAAAGTGTTTTCTTATCTGGATTGTTACCAAGGGTAGCAAAGATAACAGGTGGAAGTGGAGCGATTGTCCCATCACACATTGTCTACAAATGACAAATTAAAATTAACTAAATCTAATAATGGAATAAAAGTAACTTAATTTAATAATAATAATAATAATAACCTGCTCTCCAATTTTTTTCAATTCAACAAGAAATCCTAATTCATGTAATTTAGTAGCCGTCCATTTAACCATACGAATTACTTCGTTACGTGCTTCTGGCAATGCTGAAACTGAACGAATTGAAACTGCTTCACGAAGTGTTTCAATGTATCGTGTCTTTTGGGTATCAATGTATCTAAAAACAATTAAAATTAATTAAGTAAAATTAAATATTTAATTATTTAATTGATTGAATTCTTACGAGAAGAGGTTGTAAATCTCAGCATTAATTCCTTCATTTCCATCAGACATTGGAGGTTCCTCACTTTTCAAACTCATAATTAATTTTAATGAAGTTTTACTAAACTAAAGAAAAATTAATAAATAAAATTTAAAAATTTTGAGAATTAAGAGTGAGAATAAAAAAGAAAAGAGAAGAGATTAGAGATTTATGAATTTGGATTTTCTCCGGAAAAGTGACTGTAAAATTAAGCAAATCAACAAAAACTTTTCTAAAAATTTTCTCTTTCCTCCCATGGATACAGGATGGCGAATGGTAAATACGCAAGTGGTAATTTTCCCCGGTAAAATTGGTATTTACCAGAGTGGTAAAATCTCATTTTTCCCGTATAACAGTGGTAAAATCTGTTATTTAGTCGGAGCGCATTTGATTTAATTTAAAATTTAAAAAAGTTCAGTTTCGAATGTTTATTTGTTTTTACATTAATATTGTAAGTGTTATCCAATACATTCTCCATTTTATCACTGATTGATGGATTCTGATTCAATAATAGTAAGTTAATTTCAAACAGATAAAAATACAATATTAATTTAAAAGAACAAATATAAGTGAGATACTTTTTTAAATTATTAGGAAGACGCAGCATCGTGGGCCTTGACTACGGACAGAGATTCCCGTTTAAGTTTATTAAAAGCATTGATAGGATGTTGCAGACACGATGAATTAAAAGTAAACAAAATAACATTTTTAATTGATTTGACATAAAATAACTCCTGATTATTTGTTATTTAAGGTTGTTGGTCGATTTGTGGACAATGCGAAGAAACGAAAATCACCAAATAAGAAATACGTTTATGAAAGAAGAAGACAGCGGACTCATCAAAACTCATCGGTGGAAGTAGCACAGACGTCAACATCTGTTGCACAAAAGTCTACGGAAACCGGTGAATCCCGTCCATGGTGGGAAGTAGTTGGAACAAGGAACATCGTTGCGCTTGATTGTGAAATGGTTTCCACCACAGAAGTAAATGAATTCGGAAAACATAGTAATCTTGCAGCTGTAGTCTCGATCGTTGATTTCGATGGAAATTGTTTGTATGAGGTAAGAAAATCATAGCTTAATATTTAATAAAAATTATATAGAAATTGTCTTGTGATTACAGGGAAAGGTTTATCACAAGTCTGGCTCATTCTTAGTAAATCAATTTACGGAAAGCATAACAGGATTCAAAGGAAGTATGCTCGAAAGTTGGAAACAGTTAAGGATGTAAAGAAACAAGTTCTTGAGATAGTTGATGGAAAAATTATAGTAGCACATACAGCAGCTGCAGATCTTTTATCACTTGAAATTGAGCCATCAGAAGTGGAAGTCTTTGATTTACGTGATGTTTTCAAGAAATGGAATGGAATGTACACACGTCATGGGGGATTTGTATATCAAAGCATCAATTTACGATCTATTTATCACCATTATTTCAAAATTGATATTCAAAAAGGACTGCACTCTTCGACAATTGACGCCAAGGCTACAATGCGAATATTCAGAGAAATTTATTTAGATCTTGCTCGACAGAGGAATTGCTTAACAATGTATTTCTATCATATTCATGGAGAATTCGATAATATTAAGAATCTAAATAAATGTAAATAAGAAGCGTTTGTGTACTATGTAACTTTTGCGTTCTTACTACTAATCAAATCTTAATTTAAATCTTGTCAAATGGTCGTTGTTTCTTCTTATGAGTATCAGTGTCACCCACATTTAAGTAATTTCTTGCAACACATAATTTACTGGCAGTCTCCACGCTCAATTGACTTCTCTGTTCTGTCATTATTTGACCTAATGTGGAGAAGCATCTTTCAATACTACCTGTACTTAAAAGGAAAAGGAATTAACATACCTTCACTATCATTACCAAAAAGATCAACTAATCCAAGTGTTATTACCTCGTCGTCGTCATTTTCAGAGTAACTGAAAAATGGCGTTTGTGCTCCTGGAGACATTTGTGCATCCTCTTAAGTCGGTTCAGATGTTTCCATACTTAAATACTTTTAATTGTAGATTAAATTAAATCAATTTAATTAAACAAAACGACAACAAATTCGAATTATAGAGTTCGCGCTAATTTAGATTTTCCCAAAAAAGATTTTACCAGAAAATACCAAATACCAGATTTTACCAGTGGTATGGTAAAATCCCCAAAGTAGTGGTATTTCTGCCATCCTGGCTGAAACTGTCATGACATGATGGCCATCCAGAGAGTTGTTTAGCAACCGTTTCTTATTTAGAATAATCTAAATAAAAAACAAACAAAGAAATAACAACTCTCTGTGGCCATCATGGGTTTTTGTCGATTCAATGCAAGGTTTTACTTTCTTTGCATCCGCTTTAGACAATAAAAGCCAATTATTAATCCAGTAAAACTTTAACAACATTTGCTTCGATTGAGTGCAAAAAATATTACTGTTTGGCTAATAATGGCTCTAAACAATATTTTGAATCAAAATCATCTTCAACTAAAACTGTCTGTGGCTTATACATCCTATTTGTCAACTTGGGTTTGACATGGATAAGGCAGCTGTTTAAGAAATATATCGTTCTCTGTTGAAATGATGCATTTATGCATAAATCAGGCCAGACTCAATTATTCACAATATTTGTTTCTTTTTATTCAGTAACGCATTCTTTTACCAAAGTAACTTAAGGAGTAACATCAACCTACAAATCATTAAATGCGTCCAAATCACGTACGATCCGAAGATTTAGCGTGAGGGTTGACTTTTCCTTATCCCATTTTGCATCCCCAGCCTAAAATATCAAAGATAATTGATAATAATAAAATTAATGAAATTAATAACTTACCCGTGGATTGATTTTATGTGGCAAAATTTGGACAAGTGCATACATTTTTGATCTGAGTTCAATCCATTGGTCTTTTAGATCCAATTGAAATGTATTATGATCAGTTTCTCCAGGCATATGAATTTTCACAACTATCCAGGCGCAGCTCATTGAAGAAGGTGTCATAGAGCTTGTCTGTTTAATATCAATGCTATTTTAGTTTAATAACATTTCGAAAAATTATAGCGAGACGTATTACTCCAAGAAATAAATCTTCCGTAGTAACATTCTGTTTGTATTGAATGTCAACAGCAGGGCGTCCTCTCGTGTCATTTGAAATGTCAGGAACTGCAATAGAATTATTCTTTCCAGGAACTTCTCCATCAACCCAAATTGCTTCTTTGTTGATGACTTTTGTATTTTTGTTCAATTGCTCCTCCTTTTTAATTTTCTTTTTTGCTGATGGAGGAGAGCCAATATTTCCTGGATCTGAAAAAGTTTATTGTTTAAAAACGATATAAGACTTTTACTAATTAATTACTTGGAGATGAATCCTGAAAACTTTCTTCATTATCGCTTTCACTAGCAGATGCAGAAGTCCCTTCTTTAAGTAAAGAAGCAATAGCTCGAACATCGAAATTTCCAAATTCCATTTTTCGAATTTAAAATCACTCACTCCTTTTGTTTGATCGAAAAATCAATATTAAGTTTTTGATGAATAATAATATCTCTTCTAAAACCTTATTGTACAACCCCAGTAGCCCGACTTCGGGCCTAGAGATGAAATCCATGCTGCTTTTCAAAATATTTGG
>JAQGCN010000585.1:0-18082 GCA_034699725.1 Friesea truncata
TTTTTATCCTTAGGTATTACAAAAGCTGGCCACATTTTTAGACGTATCCGAACTTAAAACAGCTCGTCATGTCAATTCATTATGGAACTATTCAATGTGTCCAGAACTTCAACGACGATCTTGGTCCACAATCCTGGACAATGATTCTTACTATGGAATTACTAAATATTTAGCATGCGGGGCAAAATATCCCAATGCCATTGAAATCAACAATTATATCATGAAATATATGAATTTGACTGATACTAACAACGTGAAGACCCGTACTATTGAATTTTTTGAGAAGTTTGGACATAAAATTCACAGATTACATTTGAAACGATGTACGATTGATTGGAATGGTGACTTCTGGTATAATTTAATCAGAATTTCAAAATGGACACCGAATTTGTACGATATATTTTTCCATGAATGTTGTTTCCTTCGAACTAACGCTATTATGAAATGTCCTCAATCCATCGTGTCACAAAATCGTATCACTGCCTTGAAATTGTTCAGTGACCGAACGGATTCTTCAATGCCATGCGATCCTACCTTCCTCTTTGACCAATTTCCTAATTTGACTGTAAGTTTTTATTTTTCAACAATATTAAACCCTTCGTTTAAGTTTTTATTTCAGTATTTTTAACAATTTTTCATTAAAAATTTCAGACCCTACACCTTCTCGATTTGAATGACGAAGAAAATATTCGATTGCTCGAATCTACAAAACCTCCAAGAGGAGGAAAGTCCAAAGAACCAAAACACAACCTTAAAATTTCCGATCTTGACATCTTTGGAGAAAAGTAAGAAAAATACTTTTTACTTTCACTTTGTTTTTTGTGAAATTGAATTAATTTTTGTTTAATTTTCAGAGAGTATTCAGTAAGAGAAATTCCTTCAAATCAATTTCGACTATTCCTAAACATGAAAATCCCATTGGCCAAACTCACAATTGACGTAGGTGAAAATATCACTCCAGCAGATTTTGGTCTCATGCTCAGTAATTTCTCCAACACCCTTGTCGAACTTACGGTGAATAATTTTTTCATTTGATATGACATGTTTCGCCCTTGCACAAGATGTGTATCTAAATTGTTCCGGAAGGGATTCAGTTTTAATTTGATTTTTATTTTTAGGTATGGCGTGGACTCCTCGCAAATAAGATGGATAAACCTGGATTTCCATTTGGAGTTTTAATGCCAGTACTTGAAGAAGTCGCAATTCCAGAAAGTTGTGTCATTGATATGACATTTATTTACTTGCTTCCTGCCGTCCGTCGTTTGACAATTCGTCAATGTGACCTCAATCCACTACCTTTTGATAGTAATATTTTCTCCACTAAATATTCTTTCAATCAATGGAAAAAATTTTCCACTGAGCCACATCAAAATCTTTCCGAAATCCAAGTTGAATTTGTTCTAACTGAAGAAGATATTGAATTCTTTAAAGGAATCGCACCTCATCTTCGTGTTGCCATTGGATTCTTCGACAGGGAGTTTAAACAAAGGGTATTTTAAGAAAAATGGCACTTTCTATGACCATGTACAATATTAAATAATTTGCATGATGATTATAAGAATAATTAAAAATAATAAAAGTTTATTGTAAATGAATAACTGCAATTTAAAAAAAAAATGAAAAAAAAATTATTTTAACGATTGACATTGACTTTTCTTCAAACAATTCCAATTCTATGCTAAACTCTTAACTTGGACGCTGATTGGCCACTGCACTGCTTGCTGTTTGGGATTGGACTGAAAGTTTTTTAGAGTGAAAGTTTAGTTTCACCGTGAGAAAAAATTAAACACTAATCTTCGTGTAAAAACGAGAAGCACGCAACGCGTTGTTTGTTGCATGAATGAATGAAAAGGAGGGAAAATTTTTGTGTGGTTTCGTTTTTCATAATTTTGAATTTTAATTCATTCACAAACGATTCTGATTCACAACAAACATTCATTTCATTTAAATTTTGAATTTGATTCATCAAATTGCTAAAGTATATAGAATTTTCAAATCATTCATCCGCAGTTTGCCAATTTTAAGCAAACCATCCATAAAATGTACGTGTATGAAAAATATTTAGAAGCTGGAACCGGCGTTTCGTTTAAAGGGAAAGGACTAACTTGGAATACAGCTGATGATGGTTAGTCCAATTATGTAATTAACAACACTTAATGAATTGAATTTATTATAATTTCTTATTTGTAGTTGCACCGGTTGTTAAAGCCATTAATGAATGTAAGAGCTTGAAGTACTTAGAACTTGAAGGGAACACACTCGGCGTTGATGCTGCGAAGGAAATAGGTAAAGCGCTCGAAAGTCATCCAGAATTAGAGATTGCACTTTGGAAAGACATGTTCACAACTCGTCTTAAAACTGAAATTCCAGCTGCTTTGGTAAGAAATAATTACTATATGGCATTTTGTGTAATCCAAAACTGTTCGATCCTTTTTTCTTTCAGTCATTTCTTTTCGCTGGGATTGACCTAGCTGGAGCTCACCTGCAACGCCTTGACTTAAGTGATAATGCTATAGGTCCTATGGCTATGCCTGGAATTGTACCTTTCTTCCAAACACCAAGCAGTAGCTATATTGAGGAGCTTATTGTGAACAATGAAGGGCTCGGTGCTGAAGGAGGAACTGTAAGTTATATTTACATTTTAGTTTGTATTAATTGATTAAATAATTTCTCATTGTAGACATTTTCTGAGGCTTTGATGAATTGTTTGGAATTAAGCAAAAGTACTCAACGTATTCTTCAATTGAAAGTTTTTCAATGTGGAAGAAATCGACAGGATAATAAAGGAACTATCGGTTGGGCAAAGCTTTTTGAAGTGAGTTAAGTTATTTATTAATCTAAACTTTTTCTTATGAATCTTATTAATTAGGCCATGGGAACACTAGAGGAAGTTCATATGCCACAGAATGGAATTAACCCTATAGCTGTGAAAGCACTTGCCAATGCATTTCGCAACAATCCTAATCTTCGCGTCATTAATTTGGAAGATAATACTATCCGATACGACGGAGCGGAAATGCTAGCTGAAGTTCTTCCAGGTCTTGTAAACTTGGAAGAATTAAACTTATCTGACTGCTTAATCAAATGTGCTGGTGCTAAGCATATTGCTAGTGGGATTCGTGATCTTCGCAAACTCCAAACTCTCTACCTGTATTCTAACGAAATAAAATCTGAAGGCGGATTGGTTCTAGCATCAGTCCTAAGAACGCTTCCCACTCTCACTCGAGTCAGTTTGAGCAATAATGAATTTGGAATCGAAGGTGTGGAACAGATAGAAAAGCTGCTTTCAAATCTCGAAGAAGTTACAATTATGTAAGTTTAAATTATTTATATTTGAGGTTGAAAAAGTAGAATAAAATTTATCTTATTTGCGTAGTGATGATGAAGGTGAAGAGGGTGATGGTCAGTTGGATGTCGAAGGGGAGGATGAAGAAGAAGAGCATCATAATAACAGCAGGTTGAACGATAGCTATGATACAGCACAAGAAGAGCAGTCAAGTGTCACCGAAGAAATAAGCATTCAAGGCAATCCAAAGAAACAAACAACAACAGAAGAAATGATTCAAGATTGTATCTTGGAGTTAACAGTACAACATGCTCATAATATCCTTCCATATTTTCGGGAACAAACTGTGAGTTTAATTTTCTTTTAGAATTAATTTTTTAATCATATTCACATCTTACATGGTTTAGGAATATAATTTTCATGATCTCTGTATCCTTGCTGCTGTTACTGTTTCAAAAATGACAGGACCCAAAACCGAGGCCAATTTCAAAGTTCTCTTGGATGAAGCAGTGAAGCACACAGATGCTAATGGATTTGCAACTTCGCTTGTGACTTGCCTCGGATACATAAAAGTAAGCAGACCATATCAATGTAGTCAAAGTTATCATTTGCTTTATTAATTATTCTGATTTAGCCTGAGAAAGGAGAGAAAGTTCTAATTGATAAGCCAAATTCATCAACACTGAGAGCTCTTAGTGAATACATGGGAAGTGGACCTGTGACTGTTACCATCTTACAATGTGTGTACCATATTATTTCAGAGTAAGTTCAATTTATACTAAAATTCTTAAAAGGTCAATGATTGATTATTTTTTGTTGTAAGGGTCTGCTCAACTGAAACTTTCAACTTGCTCAACGAGGACTATAAGAAGCTTTTGGAAGTTATCAAGAAGAGGCTTGCCCCTATTCCAGAGCGATACCTTTATGTCAAGTTTATATGATTCAAAACCAATATTCTGCTATGATTAAATTAAAATATAATTAAATTAAAATTAATTAGAATGAATAATGCCTAAAATTAACTCAATTAAATTTTTCTTAAAATAAAAGTCGAATTAGTGATTTATGAATTTTTACACAATTTTATAAGAAGCTTGTATTTCTGGCGATTTTAAAATTATGCTTTTGATTGGCTAATTTTTTTAAATGGGTGGAGTTTAGGGTTAAAAGTTTGCCCCTGGGCGTCCCAAATCCTGAATTTTGATTGGTGGAAAAAAAGAGGAGGGATAGTGTTGAGATTTTGGCGCGTTTGAGCATGTAAACAAACCGGTTACCGCTTTTGTTGTCAACAGTCAAAAAGTTGTGCTGTGAAATTAAATTGAATTGATTTTGGCCTAATTTGTGAATTTATTTGAATTAATCTAATTTTAAATGAAATGGAAACCAATAGCAGTGTCACTGTCACGAAAGTTGAACCAACCCAACCCGATCCCTTAAATAAGGTGACATACAAAGCAACAAAATTGGTAAGTTTTGTTTTAAATGCAAATCAATTCCAATTGCATTTTGATTTTGAACAAATTAAGTTAATGATATTTTTTTTATTGTTAGTGGTTAGATACATTAAACTTATTCCGTAATGGTGTAAAACTTGGAAAGCACCGTGCAATTCTACGTCAATATGACAAATGCTTCGTAGCACATGAAGTAATTACCTGGTTCCATTCTGAGCTCCAGAAGAAATTTGAAATTGGAATCACACGAAAGCAGACATTAAATTTGCTCCAGAAATTCTACAAAGCTGGAATTTTTACCGAAGTGACAAATCAACAAAGTGCCAATGAAATTAAATCATCCGTAATCAAAGAGACTGACTTCAAAGACAATAGACGATTGTTCAGGTAAAGCTTTCGTTAATATTTCTTTCAACAATTTTTAACACACATTCATGTTTACGATTGTGTATCTTGTAGATTTGTTGAAGAAGAAACTGATGACACAAGCGAATCTGAAAATAATGACAAATCAATTCCTACCAAGGACACCAGAGACAAAGATTATAGGCCCGCTTCCGAGTATTACGTGGTCATCAAGCCACTTTCAATGGAACAGATTTATAAAATCTGGGAGCAAACATTTATCCAAAGGTATACTAAATTTTGGATGTTCGATTTTAAATATTTCATGAGTTGTTTCTTAAGATTTTGCGAAGTCGTTGGATATGATGTCTTTACCTCATTTCTGCAGCCTGGAACAATCAATGGAAGTTGGATTTTACATAATATGACCAAACTTAGTGTAAATGGGATAGTTTTAATTAATCCAATTGATGAACTCCCGAGTTGGATTATGAATGCAATGAGATCTCTGACCCGTTGTAAGTATCACTTACTAATATTTGATAAATGTCATTATTACTTTTGTGTTTTTAGGGCAAACGAACAACTTACAAAATGAGAATGTTTTACCAACTTATGCCGGATTTGAAGTCGACGTTTTCAATGTTGTTCGCGATTACTTTTCAACTTTTAAAGATGTTGCTCCTCTCGTCACATTTGATTTGTACGATGCCTTCATCACAACATTCATTCGATCTCTTTATTTTGACATTAATAACCGCCAACGTTTTTATCAAACAAAAAAGTGGAACAAGTCTTCGAAAAATATGCGAATCATCAATCAAAGAAAATTTGTTCAAGAAGAATATCCATTTGCTGCTTCTGATTCAGTTGAAGATCTTTTAATCAACATCTTCACCCCCAGTCCGCAGAAGAAGAGTGGAACTCATTTTAAGAAACGAGCTAAGGCAATGCACCCAAGAAGAATTTTAGGAATACGTCAAGAAGCTAACCATCAAGCCGTTGATGAATCGGTGGTTGTTGATGATATGAAAATCGAACCAATGCCATCACAATCGTACGACATCAAGAAATATACTCAGCGTCACTCGGTCACTTCGATTGATGCCCAGGAAGAAGAACCAGTGTTCCTCGAGACAGCATTTACAAGCGACCACAGTCCGATTACTCGTATAATTTCAACGGCAGAAATCGAATCAAGTCTCGGAGCCATTTGTAAACCAAGCACACTTAAAATAAGCACCGATGAAAACGATGTGACATTGACACCAACTTTGTCATTGTCTCATAAGTTTGCTTATGAAAATCCACTCCTTCAACTCAGTCCGGCAGATTTGATAAATCATCCAAAATACTCCAAACTTCTAAAAGCAACCCAATTGGCATCTGACGCCAACGTTCCATCTAACGCGTCTTTTGAAGCTGCATTAAAAGTTGAAGCTAAAAATGATCCAGAAACACCAGAGGAATCGGAGATAACTCGTTCACTTGATCCTGGGCTTTTAGGAGCAGGAGCAGCCAATAAGGTCCCACTACTAGTGCCCGAGCTTATGACAACATCAACAACATATCGTAGGAGCCAATCAGCGACGAATCTCAGCGATTCCAATCGTGACCGTTGTCCATATGCTCCTCCTCTTCGAAAGAGTCAGACACAAGGTGGTATGCGTGCATCAATCCATGCACAATATGTCACATCTCCAAGTAAGAGTGCGAGGAAAACTATGGAAATCCTGTCAGGATTCACAGCAAATGCTCCAAGTATGGCTATTTTTAGTTTACTTTTAAAGTTATTCATTTTTTAATGAAATTGTCTTGTCTAATTGTTTTATAGCACTGATGACTTCTGAAGGGAAAGCTTATGCAATTACATCGTTTCGACTCCTGACTTTGCTTTTGCCACCGAAAAATCGTCGTTATTTGCAAATACTTCTTCAATTCATGGCCAAAACTGCCCAAAATGAAAAGTTGATGATAGATGTCGGAAATACGAATCGTGCAATTGTAATTCTATAAATTCATTCAAAATATAATTAATTCTCATCTATTTCAAAAATGATTCTTTAATGATTAGTTTATGAATTTGGATTACTAATTTAATTATTTGCTTAGGTAATTAATGAATTCTTCAGTTCAATTATTGGCTGTTCAATTAAAAAAGAATACGACGAATTCCTTGGTCAACAAATCGTTACTTTTTTGATGGACAACATTGGTGAAATTTTCGATGTTGGAAAAGAAGAAAAGTTAAAGAAGGAAGCTGAAGCATTCATTTCTGAACAACAGATTGAAAAAGTGAACAATTTAACTTAATTATTGATTAGTAAGTTAAAAGTGGAACTTTTTAATTTTTAGGTTCCTATGAATGTATCTTCATCAAAGAAAGAAAACAAAGAAAACCGTTTTTCATGCTCCCGAGTTACATTAGATGTATATGATGATCAGCGATTATTTGGAGCTACTGCACAATCATTGAGATGTCTGCTTTCTGCTTGGGATGCTTTAGAAAATCCAAAGGAACGAAAGAAACATCTTAAGAAGGTAAAGAAAAAAAATAAGTTTTATGTGAATTTTGTTTAGCAGATTACAAGTTTTTAATAATGTTTTTATTTAGTTTCGAAAGGAGTATCCACATATTTATTCTGAGCGATTTGGTGATTCCGATGATGCTGGAGGATTAGAATCAAGCACTGAGAAAGAAAAAGAGAAACATCGTGGAATTCTTCGATCTATTTTCTAAATCTACATTTTTGTAATATAAAATAGTTTCAATTAGTTAAATATACAAAGCAAATAATTTGTTGCAATATATAAAAAAAATATTCTAAAGATGAACTCTGCTGATGAAAATCAACGAGGACAATCCAATAATCCCATAACTAACAATCAATTATTGTAAATTAATATAATAGATTTATTCACTAAAGATTTCATTATTATATTTAATAAATTTTTTACTTTATTATTATAATTAACTAAAGTTAATTTTTAGAAAAAAAAAACTTCCAAAATGGTGGACAAAGGAAATTTTTTCCTGAGAAAATGAAATGGGGACCAAAAGAGAGGAGGGGGAGGGGACGATGACGAAACGGGAGCCAATAGGCTTCTCGTTCAGTTGACGTCCCCTGTTCTCATTGGTTCTTTGTTTCAGTTGACGATGTGTCGTATTCATATTGGTTCTTTGTATCAATTGACGACGATGTGTCGTATTCTTATTGGTTCTTTGTTTCAATTGACTACGACGTGTCGTATTCTTATTGGTTCTTTGTTTCAGATGACGACGTGTCGTATTCTCATTGGTTCTTTGACGACGTGTCGTGTTCTCATTGGTTCTTTGAAATGCATAACAAAATGGCGACGCCATTCCAACAGAACTTCGTCCTTCGTCGTCAGTCCAGTTGTGATTTTGGAAGCAGTGAGTGAACACCTATTAACCAGAGCTCTTCATCGTGGAACTTTAAATTAAACTAATCATGGAGGTAAGTAAGTTTGTTATATTTAGTGATTAATTGACAATAAATTATCGTTTATTTGTTTTAGGGTTACGCAGGATATGATGGAGAAGCAATTTCATCCCCAATACTAACAATTACCCAAACGCCATCTTATGTCTATCCTCAATTCCAAGATGTACCCTTTGAAGCCAATGCATACGGACAAGGAGAAGCAATTGTGAATTATGAAGAAGGATGGGTTCCACCACCATGGACAGAATATGAATACGGACACCGCTTTCAACCAATGATGAATTACGAAGTTCCACCAACAATTGCCCAAACACCATCTTATGTCTATTCTCAATTCCAAGATGTACCCTTTGAAGCCAATGCATACGGACAAGGAGAAGCAGTTGTGAATTATCCACAAGTAGTTCCAGCTGAAGAAGAAGGATGGGTTCCACCACCATGGACAGCAGATGAATATGGACACCGCTTTCAACCAATGATGATGAATTACGAGGTTCCTCCAATGGCGAGTGGATATTACCCTCAACACCAAAGCACATTCTTTCCAAACGTCAACGCACCTGAATTCCTGCCTCGTCGTCCACAAAATCAATTAAGGATCTTCGGAACTATTGTATCGAGGAATGCACCTACGCGTATCCCACAGCTTCGTCCTCGATGTGCACTTTGCTTAAGGTAAATAATTAAATTACAAATTGAAATAATAATTTTTAAACTAAAGTGATTTCTTTTATTTAGCAATAGGGAGACTCCTGAGGTTTACAATTCTCACCGTATCAAGGACAGGGATGGAAATGTTGTCTGCCCAGTTCTTCGGAAGCTGATCTGCAGAATCTGTGGAGCAACAGGAGACAAAGCTCATACCCTCCAATACTGTCCAATGAACAAAACCCCTTTGCCTTTCGTTCCATACTGTTGAGGACTATGACGAAGGTGACAACATCGCTGGAGAGAAATGGAAGCATTTCAATGAAGTTGAAGTACATCAACAACTGGTGGTGAAGAAGAGGAAATCAATCAACTTACTTCCTCATCTTATGTCCAACGTCTTCTGAAGGTGTCCATGACCATGGCTGAAGGTATTCCCCGTAACTTAAGACAAGTTCTTATAAATCAATTCAATGTTATTTATTTTAAGGTTAATGACTTTAATTTAAGACAAAATGTATCCTAATTGTTGAAAAATAAACTATTGACTTCAACAATTAAAATCAAATCAGCCAGCAGCTCTGTCAAGGTTTCTCTTGTTAAGAAACTTTGACAAGAAGCAGCTGGAGCGTTTTAATTTATTTATAATTTTAAGTGTTTAAAAAGTATTTTTAATTTTAGCCTTAATTTCTAAAATGCGTAGGTAAAATTTAATGGTAGGAATTGATAATTTTAGCTACATTTTCAGCAGCTGGTAAATCAATGAATGATCGATGGTTTCCATCTACACCGTGAATTTGGATTTTCTGTGAGCATACTTTAGATAGACTGTAGTCATCTCCGAGAATTTGAGCAGTACGTGTCCCAAGTGCTTTGATAAGGACAGCCTTTCCTGAATATGTTGATTTAGGTTCGTATTTATCTACTGCAACTAATTTTTGATAGAATGAAAGTGCAGCTGCTTTGATGTCATCCACTGAGACATTGGGGAGGGTAGAATGGAGGAGTTGTGTTGTCATTTTGATCCGTTCGTCAAGCGATGGCAATTGGAGCATTTCTTTGCGTACCTAAGAAAATTAACGTTCAATTAAAACTCTTGGAATCTTTTGTAAAAATTTATTGCAACTAATGATACGCTGCATATATTTTCAAATGCTGTCCAATCGTGACATTGGCTTACTTTTAGGTATTCGAATGACAGGAACTGCATAAGGAAGGTGCATAGGGCATCAGTTTCGTTTTCTGTATGAGTTCCAGTATGGTTTGACTTGTATTCTGAAGTTTGTGCACTAAATTAAGAAAAAATTGGTATTATTAAAAATAACGCTTTCTGATTGGCTGTTGAGATTTTAGCAATAACATACCTGACATATTTGTGAGATCCATCAAGAAATATCAGATTCTTTACATTATTTTTCTTCTCCTTCTCAAGTTGAAGGGCCATTTCTAGAGCAATCGTACATCCGTAAGAATACCCTGCCAATATATAAGGACCTTGTGCTTGGACATTCTTAATTTCTTTGATGTAGAATTTTGCAAGGCTTTCAACTGAATTCAGATCTGCTTCCTTGACACATTGAAGACCGTACATTGGTTGTTCAACCTTAGATGCAAGTTTTTGAAGTGAAAGCGTGACACCTTCAATTGGATGGACGATAAAAATGGGATCCTTGGATTGACTTTCATTAAGTTTCACGATGGATTTTTTCGGCATGAGCTCCTGGACGAAGAGTTTGATCTGATTCGCAGATTCGTCATCAAGATTTATAATTTCAGGGTCTGAGTCTCTTCGACCTTCCAATTGAGGTTCAACATCCCCTGCGTCAATTTCCTTGAGTTTATTCAGTGTAAGTTGTCGAATTTCTTGCATTGACAGGACTAGATCGTAGTCACGTTCGAGGGCTTGTTTCACTTCAACCCCCATGAGAGAATCCATTCCAAGCTCAGCGAGGTTAGCAGCTCCGTTGACATTTTCTGTGGATTTCATTCCAAGAATATGAGCTACAGCTTCAACAAGTGTTGTCTTCTTTCCTCCTTCTTTGCGTCCACCACTCTTGTCAGCTAGGACCATAGAAGCAACTGTTGGTTTTGATTGTTGGAGGAAGATATCGAGAGCATTGAGACATGATGCCATTCTTTGAGGGAGGGTTCCACCGACCACTGTGTCATTTCCACCCATTGACTATATGATATAAAAATATACAAAATTATATAAATTGTAAAATATTTCAAATGTCGAAAATACCTCAGAAACAACACCGACGTCACCAATGGCTCCCCATTGAATACTCAATCCTGAGAATCCATCCTTGCGTCTTTGCTCACAAATTCGTTCCATGGCAGAATTAGCCAAACCGTAGTTGGATTGACCAGCATTACCACGTCCGCAGGATACACTTGAAAATACTATAAACTGATCCAAAGTTGGACACAGGGCTCGTGTCACAGCATCAAGGTGGACTGTACTGTTAATTTTGGGTGTTGCGACAGCTTTGAAGTTGTCAATTGTCTGATTTTCCATGAATCCATCTCGTAGTACCTGGAAAATGCCAATCAATTAAATTATTATTTGCTTGATGAAAAATTGGACATCAAACAAAAGTTAAAATGAAACGTTCGTTTCGTTTTCGGTGCTTCTTACCATTGCCAAATTAAATATTCCACCAATTGGTCCAAGTTTTTGAACATTTTCAATGAGAGCCTTTGCTCCTGCTAGAGTTGTCACGTCCATCTTTGGTGTTTCAACGATGATACCCTGCTCTCTCCATCTTCTCACACACAAATCCTGGTATCCCGTCGTAATTCCAGATCGAGAAACCAATGCGAGTTTCGTAACTCCACGTTCAATAAGCCATGAACTCAATTCAAGCCCAAATCCACCAAGACCACCGATTATGACAAAAGATTTCTCTGGATTGAAGTAGGTTCTTGGCATTGCTTTTACAGTTTTCTTAGCCGTAGTATCGTATTCGTCCTTGATTTTCAATAGTAACTTTCCTACATGTTTCCCACTGGCCATAAATCGGAATGCTTCTTCAATTTGGTCTCCTGAATAGACACTCTTTGGCAATGGCCTCACAGCACCAGATTTGATACCATCAGCTACCAATTGTACGACACGTCGCTTATGTGCCGAGTCAAAGTCGAAGAGAGCATCGAGAAGGATACCATGGAATGTGATATTTTTGAGGAAGATTGACATTCCAAGGGGAGTATTTTTAGATAAGTCGAATTTTCCAATTTCAAGAAAACGACCGTGAACTGCTAAGCATCGAACTGAAGCTTGGAGTTTTTCTTCGGCGAGTGAGTTGAGGATGATGTCAACTCCACGACCTTGAGTAAATATTTATTATAAATATAAAACATTTCAGTCATAATTAATTTACTTTGAGTGAGTTCCATGATGTGCTGTTCGAAAGTAGTGTCTCGAGAATTGGCAAAGTTGGCATCAGTGAGTTTGGGAAAGAGTTTTTTGAGCAGGTCTTTCTTATCCTTGGAACCAACAGTTGTGTATACTGTGCAATCCATAGACAGAGCGATAGCGATGGCAGCTTGTCCAACACCACCAGATCCTGAGTGGATTAAGACTGTTTCTCCAGGGATCAAATTTCCACGTACTACCAAAGCGTAATATGCAGTGGCATAACATACCGGGACGGTTGCAGCCTCTTCCAAAGTCCAATCTTTAGGAACCTATGACCATAATTTAAAAATGTCACTTCAGAAGACAAAATGTGATGAAAATTGGACATTACCTCCCACATGAAACTGGGATCAGCCAAAACAGTAGTCGCAAGACCTCTTGCTGCAACCAAACCCATGACACGCTTTCCTGTTGAATTTTTTCCAGCAAATTCCAATCCTAGAACGCAATCTTGCATGGCCAAGTTTCCAGGAAGTGCATCAGGTGGCAGCTGTTAAAAATAGAATACACATCAAATTTTAGAAGAATCAGAAAGTGAATTATTGACTTACTTTTCCAGTGGCGAGCATAATGTCACGGAAGTTGAGTGGTGCATAGTAAACAGAGCATAGCTCAGTATTTGGATGATGTTCTGCCTTGTAGTGCTTCAACGGTCCCTCAATCCATCTTAAGCTTGACAAATCCCCCCGCATGAGTGTATTGATGTAAGCATGTTCAGTTTCAACCAAATCGACACTATCTTCTTCAAGAAGTGGGAAATGTCTAAATGTCCCAAGTTGCTTGCTCTCGTTTATCACATTGGAGAGCATGTCATTCTCAGTGATGATTTTGAGCTCCTGTGAGGGTTTGGCAAAATCGATGCTGGTATTTTTAGCCAATGAGAAAATGGATCTAATTGCATGACCACCGGGTTCTTGCTTGAGACAGTTGACCAAACCCAACATACCAGTTTGAGGTGCGTTTGAGACGAGGAAGATTCTCTTGGTATCGGTTGAAGTTGATGCAAGTGTCATGGCTGCTTTTACTTCTTCAACCCAGTCGAAGGTGTTGTTGTCAACATTGATTATTGTAGAAATTTCAACCGATTCAATTCGCTTCCTGAAGAGGTGGAATTGTTTCTCTTCGGAGAGTTTGATTGCGACCAATCGGAAGTTTGGGATTTCAACTGGGATTGAAGTGCCAACTGGAGATTGGACGAGAACAAAGCCATTGTCTTTAACTGAAGGCTCCATACTTGGTACTATGGATGCTTCGTCAACAACTACGAGATGAGCTCCTTGCTCTGGGATTAGTTTTTCAATTTTATCTTTTGTCACTACTTTGATTCCTGATTTTGTTACTGTCTCCTTGAGTTTTGGAACTTCAGTTTTAAGTGTCATGAGTGTGACGTCGTCTATTAAAAATTTAAATTACTATTAATCCCTCCTTTCATATTCATTAGGTAATTAAATGTGACTGACGGTACCTTGATACATTGGCTGTGACATGGCGATAGCATGGACTTCGCTTGCGATTGAATTCTCTGCATTATGTACAATTTCGCTAACTTTTAATCTGAGTGTTGGCGTATTCTCGATCTGGAAAATTGCAACAACGTTAAACAGATATCAAAATAATTAAATTTTTCATATACTTACAACAAGGTCAACACAAACACGAAGTGCATTCTCCTTTGTCAATGTCGCTTTCTCATCAAAGTATGGTGTAAATGTGTATTCCTCCAATTTGGGAGATGCTTGTGTACCTTGACGTCGTGGTGCTAAGCTGGCTTTCAAACCACGCATTTCAATTCCGTGACATTTTACAACATTTAAATTTTTATATTTGTAAACTGGCATTCCTATATTAAAATTAAAAAATGATTTTTAAATAATGAGATCTTATTTTATATAAAAAAAAAGCAAGAAAAAACAATTAATTTTTATGAAACTGGATTTCATATCGATAAGGACTAAGACGCTCAATTTGAATATTCGCGCGGTTCAATTTTAGAAGCGTCTTCTTTAAAAGGGCGCGCCCATTTGAGAACAAAGGACGCTTTCAACTCTGAGCGTCTTTTTGTGTTTTGTCTTTCTTTGTTTTGCTTTGTGTCGTTTATGATTGTAAGATTTAATTGAATTTACCATCATTTGAAATTTGAGCATTGTTAGCAATGAATCCAGTGAAGGATTTTGGATCAATAGTGGCCTGTTGCAGACGTGTTGGCAAATAAAGACCACGATTTGGTTGGCTAAGAATTGTAAATTGAAGCATCGTATCGAGAAAGCTCACCCAATTTTCTTCCCATGAAAGTTTACCCCAACCACCTGCAGGACCAAAACATTTTTTAGTTTTTAAGTGTAATTAATAAGAAGAAGTGACACTTTGTAAGCAATTTTTGGTTATTCTGTCTAACTTCTCATGATCTTACCTTGGTTATCGACTTGTTTAATTCCACGAAACAATCCATAGTAATCATAACCTCGGAGTCGAAGTTCTTTGTAAACATCCGAAGTATCAAGTGGTAGATGTTTGTGATTCTGTGGAATTTCTAATGGTTCAAGTGGAAGGAACTCCTGTTCAATTGATTCAGTTGGTGTACGAATGAAACCAGACACAGCAACAGAACCACCCTCATGTACTTCAAACTCACCACTTCCTTCAAGAATGTTAATAAGAAATTTAACACTACCATCCTTCTGTAAAATAGTTGCTCTTTGAAAGTTGACATTTTCAAATACGACTGGAAGTTGGTCAAATGTCGTCCCACGGAGTTTTGCAAGTGTCTTCCATACAAGGAACATGTATCCAGTAGCAGGGAAGAGAATACGACCATCCAACGTGTGTCCAACAAGATAAGCGTCATTTTCATTACTCAAATTGATATCGATCACACATTCCCCTGATCTATTTCCACCTTGACCAAACTTAGCCACATCCCAACTGATAGAATGGTCCCATTTGACAAGTGGACTCAGCATTGGCGTTCCTAATGGTACTGGGAATTCGACTTTTTTGTAAAGATTTGAAATATATGGATTTACACCCCCTGCATAGATTTTTCCAAGGGATGATAGAAAGAATAGTGTATTATCTGGTGAGCTTCGATTCATTAGTCCAATGTTGACACATTTTGGTGACAGGGATCTCTTCAAAATTGCTTGAAGTAGGGCATGTGGTGCAATTTCAATGACTAGTGCATTTTCTGGGATTTTGTTCAAACCTTCTTGAAAGAGTACGGGTGACAATAAGTTGTTAATGTGATATGCAGCTGAGGAATCTTTGGCCAGTGGTAAATCCCAATCAGCTTCAGGAATTGATGTTGAAATCCATCTGCTCGTGCGTGGTTTTGGATTTGGTATGATCTCTTCTAAAGATGCACGAAGTGAAGGAGCTGCACCTGCGATATACTTTGAATGGAAAGCCATGCCTGCGGATTTGACCTCTTTTGCAAATATTCCTTCAGATTTTAACTGTTCTACAAATTTACGAACAGATTCTCGTGGACCTGAAATTGACACACTGTCGTTTGCATTGTGACATGCTGGATAAATGTCAGATGGGCATCGGACTTTGGCTTCTTCCCATGAGAGACCAACTGCAGCCATGGCACCTGCAATTTAAAATTCTTACTTTAGTGTCCATGTCAATCGACCTTTGACGCAAGTGTAATAAAATCTTACCTGGGGGTAGATTTGTGCTGAAGATGGCACAACCACGGGAAAAGGCTGCGAGAATTGTTTGTTCTGCTGTAAAGCAACCATCAGCGTAGGCACAACCGAGTTCACCAACGGAGTGGCCAAGGATTCCGTCAGGGGTGATTCCAAGTGAGAATAGGAGGTCAACCAGTGCAACCTGTAAATCAAAGGTATATTAGCATTACATGGTGAAGGTTTAGCTAAGCTTGCGTTGACATGACACGCATTTACTATCTACAAAGCTCATTCACGAATTTAAATTGAAAAAAATTTTTTTTTAAAGAATATGGTTGTGAACCTGGATAGCAGCAATCGATGCGAATGAATTCAAAACGCTCTCGAATGTTTCTTCAGTTCCATTTAATATGACATCGAGAAGGTCAAAATCTTGTTCTTCGAGCAATTTGTGTGATTTCATAATTGATTTTTCAAATGCTTCAAATCTCATCATATCTCTGGAAAATTAAATTAGTTTTATCAAAACAATTTTTCCCAAAAAATGAAATCTCATACCTTCCCATTCCACTCCATTGGGAACCCATTCCAGAAAATACAAACCAAACAGGCTTCTTTTCACTTTCCATTTCCTTTACATCAAGTTCAACTAATTTGTCATCATCAATCACAGCATATCCTCGATGACGATGTCCTTGGATGTCATTCTTAGCAATCTCATGGAATAGAGCTACTAAATTTTTGTCACTTGGTTTGGAAGCGATGGCTTTAAGAGTTGATTCGACACCTTCATTTGTTCTGCCAGAAATTGGAAGTAGAATTGGAATTTTGTCCGCATTCAGAACAGGTGTTGTTGTTTTACGACGTGGATTTGACTTTAGAATGACATGTACATTAGCACCACCAAATCCGAAGGAATTGACACCTATTAAACCACCGTCCCAGGGTAAATTTTCATGGACAACTTTTAAACGACCATCAGTAAGTGCTGGAATGTCTGGATTTGGTTCTTTAAAATGAAGATTTCCTGGGATAACACCCTCTTGTAAAGCTAGAATAACCTTAGCCAATGAGCAAAGACCTGAGGCTGGTTCGGAGTGTCCCATGTTTGATTTGACGCTACCTATGAGCAGAGGACGGTTGGGTGGACGATCTTTACAAAAGACTTCGGCAATAGCATTGAGTTCTTGTGGGTCTCCAACTTTTGTTCCAGTGCCATGAGCTTCTACGTAAGAAATTGTAGCTGGGTTGATTCCAGCTTCTGAATAGATTGTTTCAAGAAGTTGTTTTTGCACCCCTCCTGCTGGGAAAGTGATTCCTTGTTCTTTGTATCCGTCAGTATTAGTTTTAGCGTGAAGAATTGATGCATAGGAACGACGTGCTAAATCTTTCTTCTGGATGTAAATTACGACTGCGGCTTCACTTCGAACGTAGCCATTTCCTGAAAAAAAATCGATTTTTTAATATTTTTATGACGAATAAAGAAGTCGAAAAGCAAAAAAATTAAAATGAAAGTTTAATGTTATGCAATTAACGAAGATTAAGATTTTATGAGTTCTTTATTGATGTTGGATTTAGCTCTTTTTTTATTGTTGGAAATTGAAATTAATTATACCTGAGATATCAAAAGCTTTGCATTTTCCATCAGGAGCCAACATCCCAAGACGATGAAATTGAAGGGATGATTCTGGTTTAAGGAGGAGATTCACACCTCCAACGATAGCTGAATCGCAACGTCCGGATCGAATTGCTGAGACTGCTTGTTCTAAAGCCAATAGACTTGATGAACAAGCAGTGTCCATTGCGAAACTGGGACCTTTGAAGTC
>JAQGCN010000586.1:0-18075 GCA_034699725.1 Friesea truncata
TCACTGGTGAAAGTATTACAAGCGATTAAGCATCACAAGTTATACCCTTCGTCGGTTATGCATAATACTGTTGTACGATTTATTAAAAGTTAAATTAGCAAGTGATATTTACATTATAACTTTTAGTAAACCAAGGTATTTGATGAGGAAAGTAGACAGGTATTTTTACAGGTATTGTAGAAGAATTGAATTTAGCATTGCTGGATTGCTTACAATATCTTCAAAAGACTTTGTGCTGCAAACATATCTAAAAATAGTGTTGGAAACAACAATTAACCTCGCACTTTCATACAGATGAATACAGGCTAAAATATTTTTTTAAGGGAGTAGTTTTAAATGAGTCACTTATTAATTCTCGATGTTTTAAAATAAAATAAAATAAAAAATTGCGTAAGAGGAAAGGCGAATTCGTTATTCATAAATTCTGATATTAGATGCTTGTGTTCTGTAGGACACTTGCCCTAAATAATTAATAAGCAATTTCCGTTTTTCAAATGGATATATTTCACTATAAACGGCTTTCGTGATGCTAAAATTTTTTTTTCAGCAGCGACAGTTAGCATTATTTATCATGCATTACGCAGATATACATCGCCATCGCCGCTGTTGGTAGTATCTAGGAAAGTATTTTCAATGGACTAATAATATACAAACTATCTAAGATTTAAAAACGAATTTATAAATCAAGAAAAATATACGGAATTTTTATAGATTACATATGGAATGCAAAAGAAGGAGAAAATGAGAAAAAATATAGTTAACATTTTAATATTACGAATAATTTTAACACTTTTTGTATTACCTACATTTTTACTTAAATGTGCATATTTTATCTGTAAGTAAGTAAAAGATTAATTAATGCTTCTAAAACGACTTTTAGAAAGTTAATACGATGAGCATATTCTCAAAGAACCTGTATAAGCTAAATTAAACAAATGAAAAATTACAATTCAATTTAATAAATAAACCGTACAACAGTATTACGTAAACCGACGAAGTGGAATGCTTAAACGCTTCTACTACTTTCATTTGTGAAAATAGCCTCTACCACTTTCACTTAGTAAAAGCAGAAGCGAAATAGTGAAAGTAGTAGTGAAATAGTGAAAGTAGTAGTGAAAATTGGAAATATTTTCCTTGAGCCCTTATGAGAAAGACTGCTCCGATTTCGCTCATTTTTAACTTGACCTCAGTTATGACCTTAAATGCTTATGTTCCAAGTTTCGTTTACATCAGTTAACTCGTTCTCGAGTTATCGTGTTCACGGACGGACAGACAGACGGACTTTTAGATCGCATTTACCGACTTCTTCGGTTAGTAATTTTATAAAAATTTTGATTCGCTGTAAATAATAGTTATTAAAAAAACGAAGAAAAATTTCACGCAAATGGATTTGACTGGAAGAATAATTAAGAGAAAATTGAAATAAAAATTATTATTTAATTATCTATAAGTAAGTATTAATCACCGTTTCTAAAACTACTTTTAAAAACGTGTGCAAGCAAAAATCTCTCGAAGATATTGTAAACAATCCAGCGACGTTAAATTCTATTGGCCTACAAGATCGGTAAAAGCATTTGTCTGCCTTACTCAAATACCTTGGTTTATTGTAAGACAGGATATACCTATCGGATGCCAATTTAACTTTAAGTGCGTTAATAACGAAAAAGCCAACCAAAAATTGGAAAATATCAACTGTAAAATGAAAAATCCAAGCACACTTATTTATATAATTAAAACCACTTGTCAAAGTAAATGTAAAAGCTGATAAGTGCAATAAGTTCACCAAAGTAAGCAACATCAAGCCAATTCTTAACAATTATATCATTCCCAATGAAAAAGAAGATTTGTAGTTTTCTGTACAGAATTTGGCATTTTTTAGCCGCAGACAGCGAAGCTGGAAAGGCTTATGGTTTTACCAATCCTGTCCGTCCGGCCGTCCGTGGACATTGCAACCTGTTGCAACCCTTTGCCACAAAATGCATCCCCGTCGCAACGTGTTGCAACCCATTCGCACCACGTCGCGAATGGGTTGCAATAGGTTTGCAACGAGTGGCAATACGTTTGCAACGAGTGGCAATCCAGTCGCAGCGTGATGCAACCCATTCGCAACGTGTTGCAACCTATTCACAACGTGTTGCAAACCATTTGCAACGTGTTACATTCCAGTCGCAACGCGTCGCAACCCATTCGCAACGTGTTGCAAACCATTTGCAACGTGTTGCAAACCATTCGCAACGTGTTGCTAGTCATTCGCAACGTGTTGCAAACCATTCGCAACGTGTTGCAACCCATTCGCAACAAGTTACATTCCATTTGAAACGCGCTGCAACCCATCTGCAACGTGTTGCGAACCAGTCGCAACGTGTTGCAATCCATTCGCAACACGTTTCAACCCGTTGCAATCCATTTGCAACACGTTGCAATCCATTTACAACACGTTGCAATCCATTTGCAACCCGTTGCAATCCATTTGCAACACGTTGCAATCCATTCGCAACACGCTGCATAACATCCACCACACGTTGCAATTTATCTGCAACACGCTACAATTCATCTGCTACACGTTGCAAACCATTTGCGACACGTTGCAATCCGTTGCAACCCATTTGCAACACGTTGCAACCCATTTGCAACACGTTGCAACCCATTTGCAACACGTTGCAACCCATTTGCAACACGTTGCAATCCATTCGCAACGTGTTGCAAACCATTCGCAACGCGTTGCAACCCATCCGCAACGTGTTGCAATCCACTCGCAACGCGTTACAACTCATACGCAACGTGTTGCAATCCACTCGCAACGCGTTGCAACCCATCCGCAACGTGTTGCAATCCACTCGCAACGCGTTACAACCCATACGCAACCCGTTGCAACAAATTTGCAACGTGTTGCAAACCATTCGCAACGTGTTGCAAACCACTCGTAACGCGTTGCAACCCATTTGCAACGTGTTGCAATCCACTCGCAACGCGTTGCAACCCATCCGCAACGTGTTTCAAAACATTCGCAACGTGTTGCAATCCATTCGCAACGTGTCGCAACCCATTCGCAACGTGTTGCAAACCATTCGCAACGCGTTGCAAACTATTCGCAACGTGTTGCAACCCGTTCTCGACGTGTTGAAAACTATTCGCAACGTGTTAAAACCTATTCGCAAAGTGTTGCAACCGATTCGCAACGTGTTGTAAACCATTTGCGACGTGTTGCAAATCATTCGCAACGTGTTGAAAACCATATTGAAGCTGTCTGCGGTTCATTTGGAGTCCCTACAAATAAAGTCTTAACTGACTAACGTCTTAACTGACTAACGCCTTACCTGACTAACCTCTTAACGGACTAACGTCTTAACAGAATAACGACGTAACAAACGCCCGCCCGAGCGAAGCGAGGCGGGAAATTGCGCGCGAAGCGCGCAATTTTTTATCTTGAATTTTGAATACAGTATTGTCAGTAGAACTAAAATGAAATTAAGCTTTTAAAATTATATCTAAATAAATATATAAATCTTACATTATTGTTACGTGAAAGTAACAGAAGATTTACGATATAAATACGAAAATAAATACAATTGCAAAGAAGCCCCAAAAAGTCGGTATGATGAGTTCAAAACCAAATGGAAGTATGGATATTTGAATGTTTTTAATAGTAATAATGCAAAAGTTGAATAAAAATTAAATTAACAAAAATTTAAAATTGAATAAAATGTACCATGTAAAAATTTCGTTAATTTATTATTAATTAATTAATTTTTAGTTATATTTGATTGTTTTTAATGGTAATATAATGCAAAAGTTGAAAGAAAATTAAATGAGTGATTATGGAATTTAAGTGACTGGCCAACTTAATTGGCAATGTCTCTTTTTATCACTTTCCTTTTCAATTCTCGTCGGAAGCTCGGGAGGGTGAGGGATAGTGGCTGACGTCCTGACAGTATAGGGTCACGAAATATTTGAGAAATTTGTACCACCAGTATTTGTACTTTGGTCACTCAGGAGTTACTTCAATGAAAAATTTCCCTTAATACAGCCAAAGCTTTTAGTTTTCTTTGTATGTGATGGATATCCATGTACAAGCTCATGTAATTTTTTTTATTTTTTTTAAATATTTATTTTTATTTTTTACATGATTTTGATTGAAAATACCACACAGCTTTCTTAGCAATAAAATTTTGCTGTACATAAGAATATTACCGTAAAATATAACACATCCGTACCATGTTTTTACTTTTGGATTTTCAAAGAGTAGAATTGTAGAAGGTATTAATAACATAGCTATAATAAGAAATATTATCCAACTACTAAGATCGTATGGATTTGTGTAAAATACAAAATCAATTTCACGCTTTACCCCGTCACATGTAACAAAGTTATAATAATTTTCATCGGTTAGTACAAGTTCTGGAATGTCATTATATGAATTCCATTTCCCGAAGAGTACCATGTCTTTCAACTCTAGTCTACGCCATGCTTTTCTTATTTTACTTTGTTTATTCTCAGATTTTCTGGCCAAAGCATTTGATTGCTGTAAACAAAGTAGGATGATTATTTCTTTCCATTTCCAATTTGGGTCGTATATATTATATGGATTTCCGATTAAACTTTCATTGATTTCTTTGATTTGGAATGGATTTCCAATTAGGCTTGGAATGATTTTTTTTACTTTGACTTCAGAACTATTTGGTTGTAATCCATTATATTCATTTGTGTTTAATATCTCTTGTATTTTTATTTCAATGAGATACTTTATATTGTTTGTGTTGCCTTGCAAGAATATTTCAATTTTTTTAAATCCAATGATTTTATAAAACAAGAGAACAAAACAGCTACTCACTTCGTAATGATGAAAGAATTTTTTAATAGGTTGTAATCCGTATAGAATTATCGTTGATATCAATTGTTTAGTTGTTGTTAGGTTTAATCCATCCAGATCTGCCGTATTAGTTGTTAAAATATGAATTGTTGTTCTCATAAAATGATTTGAAGTCATTCCAAACGAAGAGGCCTGAATCGATTCGTAGATTTTTTCAGGTGTATTCCCATTGTTTGTTAAAGGGTAGAAATTGGTGTAACAGTAGTTGGAGTGCCGCTGTAAAGAATTACGGAAAGGAACGTGTTTTAATCCCAACAAATATATGCCCGAATATAAATATAAATATAAATCTTTTAATTGCACCCATGCTAACATTTGATTTTTATCATCATAATATCTACTTCTAATATTTCTATTACCTGGATGAATGTTTTCTTTGTGTATAATGACTGGAGTTTTAATTTGACCAAATGATACATTGTTAAATAGAAATATAAAGTTTAAACATGTATCATATCCATCAATAATTGATCCAAAATTTTTAATTGATTGGATGATGTTATCTGTAGTTATTGCTGTTGATTGAAGTTCTAACAGGATCCAGAACACATAATTATAATTCATTATTAGATTTTTGGAAATTCAATTAGTGTCAATATTGTTGCTTGCTTGCTGTTTTTCACAATGAATAAAGTTAAGGTATAATTTATTTCTTGGCTACAATTTATTGTTTTTAAAAGATCATTTGGCGTAACGATTCAGTCCTGAACATTTTGTTAAATATTATATAAGTATTTAATTTAAAACATATTAATAAATTAAATCGTCCACGTAAATGTAAACTAGTAGAATTTTGCCATGGACAAAATCATACGATTTAACTTTTCACTCAACACCGAACTCCAAAGTTTTGATTAGTTTTTTGAAGAATTTTATTGCCTATATGACCTGTTAGATTTAAAAGACATAAGCAAGGTTCGAAACGTATTAAATTTCGATTGGTTTTAGAATTACGCCAATGTTTATAAAACAGAATTGATATCGTGACAATATGGAAGCCCCAATGAATTGAATACTTTGTACTTCCGGGACTGAATAATTTTGGTACCTTATTAATATAAATTAAGAATTTTTTCTTTACAATAGTTAAACTTTACTTTGTAAGTATATAATGGATAATAGTATATTCATTAAATATATGCACAATTTTTCTTAAAATGTTTTATTTTTTGTTTCGTTTTTTTCACATGATCTTGTTTTGAAATATTGCAACACAAGATCCTTAATTTTCTCACAATTAAAAATGTACTAATTAATAATATTGTATTGAATATCCATATATCTAAAAGATAATATTGAAAAAAATAATTGTGTATTGATTTCAATGGTTTGAGAGATGTTAGATCATCATTTCGTAATGAGTATTCAGTCCAATATAAAGTAGTTTCAAGAGGACTGTTCAGTTCAACTGATCCTTGAACATCTTCGATGCTCTTAACATGTTATTCTTGCATCTAATAAATCCAAAAAATGAGTTAAAAAGCAAGAGGTATATTCTTAATTTTGTGATCTTACTCTTCATTTGTAAGAATATTATCAATAGTACTTCTTTTGTTACCGTAGTAATATCGATACTAATTCCTTTTCCTGTGTATTATATCCTATGTGAATTTTATCCTTGCTCTGTAAAAATAGGCATAACAATAGGGACGGTTGGCAGATTTTGTATTCTGAGTTGTAGCTACAATCTGGCGTACAATATGTATTGTATAGTTAAGAGGGTTGGCCAAACATTTCTGTATTGTGAAATGTAGATTTAAATTCAAACGCGCGAATCTCACTTTCTCAATGCTCTTCTACAATACAATACAAAACCGAGACGAGTTTTAAAAAATGAGTAAAAATAGTGTAGAAATGAATGTCGCGCTCGTTTTACAATACAGAATACAGTTTACATCTCTCAGAATACAATTTGCCAACCGTCCCTAATCATGGGTACCATTTAGAACTCCTATGACTCTTGGACTCCTAACAATCCTCCATGACAAATAAATCCTTTACACAGTGGTGATGCTATTACATAAAATAATGTAATGAATATTGAATTAGAATATTTAAAATATGTTACCTAACATATCTTATTGTGGTAACCATTTTGCAATATAAATATTCCCTTTTATTTCTTGTCTCTCTCTTGTCTATTTCCATACAAAGTTAACAGGACTCTCTCCAAATGCATCGAAGCATACATTTTGTAGTTCTACAGGAACCGCTTTGAGATCAGTTTCTAAACCAAAACTCACGTAGATAAATCCATCATGTTTGCTCGATATTAAAAAAATCCGTGACATCCTAATTCAATTAAAAAATTACAATGATTATTTCCAATACCTGCGAGAAAATCAATATTTTATTTTGACTTTCTTATAGCAAATATTTTAACCTGTGTAAGCGGCTTTGCTTTTTTCCCCATGCGTGTAAAGCAGGAACTGAAAAATAGAAAATTAACATAACTTATTACTTCAATTGCTTACTCCAGGAATTTCATCAATTCACATGTGTCTTTGTTAATTGTAAAATGTAAATGTATAAGAATAAGAATTTACCTGACACAAACATCGGCGGAAGTGATCTTGCTAATTCCTCACTAAAATGACTGTTGTAAAATGCAAAATTTGTTTTCCTTACTAATTGATTTACGGTGGGCATATTGGACATATCCGAATTCTCTCTTATCAATTGAGTTAAAGATGGATAATAATACCATTCCTAAAGGAGATGAACAAAATGTAGCTGTTGTAATTACGAGACATCGTCTCCAAAATAAATTCATTGGCTTCTCTTCTACTACAAGCATCCGGTCGGTATCCATGTTTCTTCTCCAGTATCAAGAAATCCAAGTGCTTCAGTTCCCCAAACACCGGTTGGATGCGATGTAAAATATAATATTGTTTTAGCACCCCATTTATGTGCCATTCCGTACGCACATTTATTGTAAACAACATCGATGAAGAGAATATCAAACTTTCCAGAGAACATATTTTGCTGATAAATCCATATCGAAGCTAGACCTGATGGGTTTTACATAAGTCAAACGGACAAAATATTTGACCAGTATCAACGTTGGCAACGACTATCCCTGTTCCTGTATCATAAATAATGAATTCAAAAAGCATTTCAATTCATTTGAGATATGTTTTGTAAAATAAATACCGTTTATTCCAAGAGCCTAAACATCATCAGCCCCTTAATAATTTATTTACAAATTCAAAATAACGTCTATTTATATTGGAACAGCTTTAAATAGTTGAAGTATTTACCTTTCTGGCTCCCTCTCTCAAGTAGTTTAATAACTACTACATTAGTTCTCCATAGACCGGAATATTAACCCATCACACATCTGGCTCCTTCTTTGAAGGAAAAAGTTAAACTTTTAGACAAATATTTGTTTCAGTTTATAAGTTTTTCAGTGGGAAAAATGCAAGTTTTAGAGGTGCCTTCAATTATTAATTGTTTGGGAGGTCATTTGACAGTTGACCTTTTTTAAAAATAGTTATCTTTTTAAGTTAGAATGTTAGCCTTCTAACGACGTCTAAATCTTAATTTAATGTTTTGTCGTTCAAAAGTTTTATGCTTTCAAGATAACGCTTGTTCGATTTTATGTATGTAGATATTACATCATATCAATTAATTGTAACTTTAGTTTGTTAGTAAATAAAAAGTAAGAATAGATTACATCATGGATTAGATGAAAGTCATCTTAAAATCTAATATTAAATTCGAGTATGACACGTGCCATAAATAATACACGTATAAATAATCCATTTTGGTTCGCATTAGATATTACTTTCTTTCTTGTTTGCTTCGCTTGTTTTTATTGTCAAATTTTTTATTACAACGATATGCACGGAACGGATTAATAAAATTGTTTAACGAAGTCCTTAAGTTTTATTCTAAGACAGGTGTCGCTGCGGAATTAGAATTTTATGATTAAAATGGCTTAAATTTTTGTTTGTAATTAATTAAAGTTAGGTTTATAATTTTAGATTTAAACATGGACTTTTTCTTTTCACCCCCTTAGTTTAAGCCCCTTAAGCACGAAACATCACACCCCGGAACTGGGGGGGGGGCCTTAAAATAGTTTATTGACTTTAACTTCATCTGCTAAAATAGGAATAAATGCAATGTAAAAAGAGTAAAATGGTTTTTTCTTAACGTCAACATGTGAACAAGAGAGAAGAGAAAAAGCCTTTTTCAATGGGTTTCTTATGGAAAAGGAAAGAGTCTGGGGTTGTCGTTGTACTCTCCTTGCTTTGCATTTATTCCTATTTTAGCAGATGAAATTAAAGTCAATAAACTATTTTAAGGCCCCCCCCCCAAGTTCCGGGGTGTGATGTTTCGTGCCCTTAAGGGAATGCATTTAGTTAAGTTGGGTAGGTTAGATCCCCTTTTTGTTTATATTGTAAATGTTTTAGACCCCTTAAGGTTAGGGAAAGTTTAGTTTGGGTTGCCTTTCTCTTCTACTACCCCTCATGCTTTCACATTGGGGTTTGGAGTTTGGGAGGAATTTTTACTTTCACCCCCTTTCTTTTACATGGAGAATTCTCAACCCCCTTCACTTTCTCTCAACAGCCAATCAGAAGCCTTCGGGTACCTTTAGGTACCTTCACGGATCCCTATAAAAAGGGCGAGCAGCAGCCAAGCAGCTATCAGTCAACTTTAGTATTTTGACGGAGAAGGAACTCAGGACTAAACTTGGAAGGACTCTCTAGTGGACTGGAAGGACTCTCTGGACTGGAAGTGCTCTCAGAAGGAAGCCTCTCTTGTGTCAGAAGGAAGCCTCTCTTGTGCCTGAAGGAAGTCTCTTGTGCCTGAAGGAAGTCTCTTGCCTGAAGGAAGTCTCTTGTGCCAGAAGGAAGCCTCTCTTGTGCCTGAAGGAAGTATCTTGTGCCTGAAGGAAGCCTGTTGCGCCTGAAGGAAGTGCCTGGAAGGACTCTCAGGAAGTTGAGGAAGGTGCACCCCCTTGAGCAAGAGTCATCCTTAAGTAACCCTTTAAGATTGACTATCGTACTCTTGGGGAAGCTTATTGGAGAGTACCAGTCTCTACAACGACAGGTGGTGAATCCTCAATCCTACTGAACGCTGGGATTTTGACTGGTGGAATCCCTGGTGGATGCTAGTGGCTCTGGACTCAATGGTGGAATCCCTCCTCATTATTTGCCCTACCCCTTTAACGTTAACGTATACAGTCCATTACTTTTTTCGTGTACTTTATTTGGAAAGGAATTAAATAAATCAACTCTAAAAATTCAACAATTATTCTGTGTTCCGTCTACTCTTATTTCTCCAGCATCCTCATCATTCATACTCATACCAAATACAACAGGTAATATTATTTATACATTTTAATATTCCGTTTCATTCTAATAAAATTCTAACAGATACCATTAAATTCGAGCGAAATGATGTTCTTGCAAAATCCAATCATCCTTCCCAGCTTCTTTAGCCTTTTGAAGAAGGTATTCGGGTAATGTTAATTTATTTGTAATTTCTTGTGGAAATATTTCTTCTAAATGGAAAAGGAGAATTATCTAAGCAAACTTATTCCTTCATTATTGTTTTAAATAAACAAACTGAAACTTTCTTACTAACTATCTTGTCATTTAACTCTTACAGTCTCCGCTCATCGGTATTTTCCCCGATATCGTTCGGACCCAAAAATATCGCAGAAAACCAAGATATTATCGTCGAAATCTGAGATGAGCATCGGTGAAAACACCGATATATCGCCGATTTTGACGATAAAATTTCATTTTTCCTAATTTACAGGAAAACCAAGTGGACAACACCTAACTTCTTTAACATTAAAGGATTAAGTTTTGAACAAAGACTCTTAAAATAAAAAATAACCTGGTTATTGATTTTCGTTTAAAAGTTATTCACAAAAAACACTTTAAAAGCGCTCCCATTTTGACAACATAAAGTAATTTAAAGAACCGGAACCTCAGTATGGTAGGGCGTTCTATTGTCCTCGTTTTAAACGAAAAAAATTTCAGGAATATTTTGGCTCTTTCGAAAAACTAAAATTTATCACCGTTTTCTACAATAATATCGTCATTTTCGACGATGAATTTTTCAGTTTAAAAAGCGGGAACTGCTTTTTATTGCAGATTTTACCGATAACATCGTAGTTTTCTGCGATATAAGAAAATTGGTAGGAGTAAGCTTATCGGGGACTGAGAATTTCTAAGTTTCTTTCGAAAAGTGATTCCGTCATAACCCAGAAAATGACCTCTACAATAGTTGATCAAAATTCAATTTTAAGCAACTTTTTCCTATGACATTTTTCTCTGTGGTCACTCCCTGAGGTCAGAGGTCAAAGGTCACCGCTTAACTTATGAATAAATAAAGAATGTAATAAAGAATAAAATTCACATAAGCACGGTTTGTATGCCCAGGTTCCATTCTGGGGGTCTTTTTAAATAATTGTTAAGTAATAATAATAATCCTTAGACGCAGTCAGGGCATTCATCCAAATCAGCTTTGATTCCTTTAAGTCCACGTCCAGGGTAAACTCGTTTCAGGTCGTCCAAAATCCTACGGAATCTTACAGCATGATCATCCGGAAGTTGAAACAAGATGTTGTGTTTATACATCCACCATCCTAAAATTCAAAATGTTTTTATAAATCATTTTATGTTCTTCTTAAACCATACCGATGTAATGGTCTACGTGTGTACGTAGGCTAAGTGATAGAAGGTTTGACTTCAAGCTTCGCCATTGGCGCTCGACCCTCCGAGTATGGAAACGAATGGGTAGATACGGTCCTAGGACTGGGTGAGGTGGAAGCGGGCATGGTCCTCTCTATTGCCCGTCCCGGCATTCTTGGTTGAACCCGGTTCAGGTCATTTTTGAGGTTATCATAAGATAAGGGATGACCTTTGACCTCTGACATCAGGGAGTGACGACACAAAAAAAAATTACATAGGGAAAAGTTGTTCAGAATTGAATTCTAAACAAGTTTTGCATGGCTCATTTTTGAGGTTATAAAACCATTCTTCCAAAAAAAATTTTGACAAAAAATTTTCAAAATTTTGAGAAGAGGGGAGACCCTTCGGGTCAAATTTTTTTTATTTAATTCCACTTTAGATTGCCTAATTCGTGAAGATTTGTGCTTATCTCCAAGAAATTTTTTTTTCATTTTTTGACCTTTGATCTGTGACCTCAGGGAGTGACCACAGAGAAAAATGTCATAAAAAAACGTTACTTAGAATTGAATTTTGATCAACTTTTGTAGAGGTTATTTTCTGGGTTATGAAAGAATCACTTTTCGAAAAAAAACTTAGAAATTCTCAGTCTCCGATAAGCTTACTCCTACCTGAAAATTCATGTTTTTAGTGAGACAAAAACATCGCAGATTTGTGTGTTTTATCGCAGAAAACACCGATAAATATCGTTGATTTGGACGATGAATATCGGTGTTTTCACCGATGAGCATAGACTGTCTTAATCGCGGCAAAACGAAGTAAATGTTTAAAAAGACGGTTCATTCAAAAGTAAACAAGGAATTTTTTTTAATCTTTAAGAATGAAATAAAAATTCTTATAGAATTTGTATTAATAATTATTTTCCTACAATAATGAAGTGAATTCCATTAGATTAGTATTATCACATTAAAAGTGTAGGATGAGTAAATAACGAAACAAACGACATATTCACTATTCAGACGCACATCATGGAAGAAAGTGAGAATCCACCTGCCCTCCCGGATGAGGTAATCAATGTCGTATTTATTTAAGGGTATTTGATCCATTAGCTTTAAAAAGTAATCGTATCCCTTTAATTTTAGAAGACTAATTTTCAATTTACTCAGTCAGTTGGCTAAAGTAAAACGCAGAGTAAGTTAGATATGCTGCCTGCCTAGTGCTTACTCTTACTAGGGTTGGAGTAAGGCAGAGGGGGTACATGCTTCCTCCCGTACTACCTCCCATGCTTCCTCCTGTACTACCTCCCAAAAAAAAGGATAACAGGAAGAGGAAAAATTGGTAAGAAATGACCTGTTCCACTGTGTGAGATTAATCATCCTGTTAGGTGAAAATGAGTAAGAAATAACCTGTTCCACTGTGTGAGATTAATCATCCTGTTAGGTGAAAATGGGTAAGAAATGACCTGTTCCACTACGACCACGTCATCCATTTTTTTAAAAAAATTGAAAAGAGAGAAGTGCCCAGTCCGACTAGCTAATGCGAAATGGGACGAGAAAATGGTTTCTCTCTTCCTTATACAGGAGGAAGCATGGGAGGTAGTACAGGAGGAAGCATGGGAGGAAGCATGTACCCCCTCTGCCTTACTCCAGCCCTTAATAGGCTGCTTCTTAACAACTGTATACTACTGACCCATTTTCACCTGACAGGGAAATTAAATATTAATTCCGCACTATTACACTGGATATATTCCGGGAGGCAGCAATCTACCCCCTCTGCCCTCCTCGTCCTCCACTCACTCTTATTAACTCAGTTTAATTTGCTTTATTTCTAGATATGGGATAATATATTCAGTTACTTGGAAACCAATGATCTCACTGCAAGTCGACTCGTTTGGCCTCAGTGTGATAACTTTATTGTCAAACATTTGAATTCAACCATAGTTCATCCAATCCGCATTGAATCCATGGAGCACTTGTACAAATTCAACGTAATGGCACAGAACAAGACTCCGGAATTAAGATTTTCCAAATTCAAACTCATCATCCAAAATATATCTTTGAGTTCACTTGAATTTTTCCTAGAACAAGTTAAAGAAGATTTACGTGAACTTGAGCTAGATTTGACTGCTGACATTGAAACTGAGAGGTGTGGCTACTTGTTTTCAAAAATCTACACCTGCTTAAAACTATTACCGAATTTGGAGGTGCTAAAAATTAAATCTGAAAATGACACGATCAATTTTGGCTTAAATTTTCCACCCTTGGAGAAACTCAACAAACTTTCAATTACCACAGTTAAAGGATCCACAGATGATGAAACAGAGCCGTCGAACTCGAAACTACATTTCAAGACTTTATGCAAATGGCTACAAAAAACGCCAAACCTTAAAAAGTTTTCTGGTAAATTCTCAACCTTGTATATTGATAATGATGCCAACGTCACAGCTTTACAAGGAATAATACCTCAAATCAGCTTTTCTCAAGATCTAGAATGTACAGATTTTGACGCTCTTCAAAGATTATCAGAATGTTCAATCAATATCACAAGTTTAAAGCTACGTATTGATTGTCCATTCACATCCGATTTCGACGAAAATTCTTACGCTCAATTTGCCAGGGCCTTCAAAAATCTACTACAATCACAGTCGAATTACTTGCGAAAATTAACCATTCAGTGTCATGCCTGTTCGTGGTTTGACTTCCCCTTGATGAATAAATTGGAAATTATCAAGATTAAAAATTTTAAACGCGTCCGGGAACATGGCGTTATGCAAGTATCAAATCGTCATTATCATGTTCGATCTGAAGTAGCTCAATGCTTAGTTGGAAAAAACTTTCCTAATCTGCTCACAGTTGAATTTCCAAGTCAAATGGACATTTCAGGCATATTCAACAAAATAAAAGTAGTACAATTTCCTAGAACTCACCTTTGCAAATACCAGAGTTACAAATTCCCTAACGCTCACAAAATTTCCGTAAACTGTAAAAGTTTAGAAGAATTGGATTCACTTGGAAAACTCCCTTCAGTTGACGAATTTCAATTATTCTTCAACTTTATTGATTTGGAAGAACAGAAGGATGCAGACAAGATTTGGAGTCGTTTGACTGATGGTTCAGTAGTTGGAATTCGAAGTCCGTTTTACATACCTGGTGTAAACGATGTACAGATTAAAAGTGCTCCTGATGGGGAACAAAAGAAACCTTTAACTTGGAAATTTGGTGGTAATACTATTTTAATAATTCAATAATTTAAGGTACATTTTTATTTCTATTTTAGATATCAATACATTGACATTCTCAAACTGTGATGCAGTAGTTGTAAAGGCTATAGCTTATTTATCTTACCGAAAGTATTTCCCAAGACAGAAGAAGATCGTATTTAACATTTATGAAAAATTCGCTGACATGGTACAATAATCCAAAAACGTATGACGTAAAGCTATATTGATTATAATTTTATAGATTTCTGAGAAAGTGGTGCGTATCTTAACTGAAAACCATGATAACGTGATTATGGATTGCTATTGTGATTAAGGAGAAATCATTTGAGGAATCTGAAGATAAGTAAAGTATGTCCCATAATGGAAGAGCCTAGTGTTTAAAACACGTATTTCTCCCCACCAACAGTGTATGGGTGCGGGGTATAATAGTTAAAATTTAGCCTTTACTCACAGCTATTACCCAGCACAATTTGAACGCCGTAGTTCAAAAGGTCAAAAAGTTGTAGCGTTTTGAATGCGCCGGCGCAGAAAGTCATCTGTACAAACTTTTTTTTCTTTGTTGCGTATTGCCATTATGAACAGCTATTTAGCTTTATTTTTAACATTTAGCTAAAATAAGCAGAATTATGAAAAGAAAACATTAGACTTCAAAATAATTTTTTTTAAAGCATGAAATTTTGCTTACTCGGACATTTCCCTTCTCCCAGGGGGTGCACATTCGATAAAACTGAAACTTTTAAATCTGTTACGTCATCCAGTTGAATGTTTTTGTGTGTTGTAGGGTTACTAGAAAAAAAAGTTGGTTGAAAGATTTTCCCGCTCTTCTTTTTTTCCGTCTCTTCTAATGCTATTTTTTTAAATTTAATAAATCAATTACTCCAAAGTTAATTGATCAATTTTAAAAAGCAAGGTCTTAAAAAAAGCAGAATCAATTGGACTATCGATCCGTGGTTGAACCGCAATCATTGCGCTAGTCGACGGCCAGGTAGACTTGACGGTTTTGATTTTTACCATAGGGAATGTGCCTACCCGTATATTAAAGGTATCCTGCCTTCTCCCCATTTTTGAAATGTGTTCCTGGATGAAGGGATTTGTGCTCTTTGTAGAACTTTTGACTTTTACATAAAGCACATACCCCTAACTAATTAAATAAAACAAATAAACCGATTATTTTTAACGTTTCAATTGTTATTTTAATTAAATGGGAAAAGCAGTTTAACATGGGAAAGATAGGATTGTACAGATGACTTTCTGCGCCGGCGCATTCAAAACGCTATAACTTTTTGACCTACGGCGTTCAAATTGTGCTGGGTAATAGCTGTGAGTAAAGGCTAAATTTTAACTATTATACCCCGCACCTATATACTGTTGGTGGGTAGAAATCGTTGATTTAAAAATTGGCTCTTTCATTATGGGACATACTTTATTTCGATGACAAATATAAAAAGTGTGATTCATCAAGTCATAAAGAGGTCTCGTACGTATTTTTGTAATACTAATATTTGTATGATATGGTTAGAATTTCTTATACTAGTAGCTGAATAAGTTAAATCTTTTCGTATTTCCATTAATAGTATTCTTAAGTTTCATTTGGATTGAAGCGATTTCAAGAATAAAATTGTATCAAATGGAAAAATTTGAAATAATGACGAACTACATTGCATTTAAATAAAAATAGATTTGAGTTTGAAATTTAAGAATGGATTAATATTGATTAAACGTTTAATTATTCATAATGTGTCTATTTAATCTTCATTATTTTCCATTCCGTTTTGATGGTTCAATACTAAATTTAGTATTGGGTAGTTTTGAAGACTTCTTGACACCATTTTAATTTAAAATGAAAACTCTCGATATTCAAGGCTAAGGGTTTGGCTTAAAAAATTTGAAAGACTGTTCGTTCTTTAAATTGAAGAATACGCCTGTTACAAAACCGTCAAATCCATGGAAACAAAAGACAGAAGGAAATAATTTTGCCTACTACTAAAGTATTTTGTTTAATTTATTGTAAAATTGTAATACACAATATATACTTTTTAATGTTTATTTCAACGTGTTTAGTGATGCTTCATAGGAACCTGACTGTTTACCAAAACAAAATTATTGTTAAAATTGTTTTTACGAAATATATAAAAATTATGATTACCATATTGTTTTATGACGATTTTCATTAATGTAGGGCATGATAAACTTAAGTTTATCATGTTTTAAGTGAAAGTATCCGAAACAAGGCGAGTTATATCTCTATAGGAAGTTACCATCATATCGTTACTAGGATCTCTCAAATTACGCTACTGAAAGATTCTGTTTTTAACAATGGAAGGTGGGTTCATTTGGGTGCTTTCGAATTCACAATGTGTAGATTTTGTGGGTCTCAGCTTTCACTCCATCATGTGCTCTTTGAGTGCAGTAGGAGTGAAAGGCTGAGACTTTCTCTCATGCTCTTTTTTCCTAAACCAGATGAACCCAGTTTCCAGAAATTTCTTAACTTGTTGACTAGTGGTAAGCTAAGTGTAGATAATTATAGTAAGATACATATTTTTATGAAGTTAATAATTGATAAGTTTTAAAAGTCAGAGATTGTTAAGTTGATAAGGCAAACGCCAAGTCAATTAAAGTAAAGAATTGAATTGAATTGAATAAGTTCAAGTTCAATAATTTGTAAGGTGTAGAAATATTTTTAAGCGTAACTACGACTGATCCTTTATTTCAGATTCAATGTGTTTTTATAAAAGAAAAAGAATTAAATTTAGAATTTTAATATGGGTCAGATCCTTTTGGATAATGACCCACTTAACCTAGTTAAACTGGATTTCTAAAATTTCTCAATCCTTGATCTAATTACATTCTTACATTACCCTCTCCTGAAGATATCCCTCCTGGGATTTTTAATAGTTAAAGAATTTTTTCTTTTGATTTTCTGGGTGAAACTTGTCTAATTCTTACAATTAACACTTCTTATAATTATGCAAACAATACAATCTTTCTGATTTAACTCTTTAGATTCTCAAAGTTGGTTCTCCAACTCGTTGTTGCAATTCCTGATCGATGTTTCTTGTGTTGAGTCGCTGATTTTCCATACTGTTCCCAGCGTCGATAGGCATCATGTTTCGGATTTTTCTGCGGTGTAAACATTCCTTAATCTGTTGATGAATATACTTGATAAAAAATGGTGCAGTCAAGATGATAAGCCAGGTTAATATTAGCCAGAGGATTATCTCGACATGATTTGGAAGCACACAGTATACCGTCTTAAATTTCGCTGCGTCAACTCCATTTACCAAATCTGACATCGCAATGACCCCTCCCCATCGCCTGCCTCGGTTGTTCTTAAGACA
>JAQGCN010000587.1:0-18073 GCA_034699725.1 Friesea truncata
GGTGATGAAGTAGTAAACGTTAAGATTATAAAATACAAAACAAAAATTCCAGAGTTCATTGAACTTAAAAATTAAAAATTTATGATTTCAGAAGTCTTTAACAAACGTGCAGTTAAAACTTGAAAGTATTAATTGTAATTTGGTTTTCATTTAACTTTGCAGGGATCTTGATTACAACTTAATACGGAGAATCGATGATTTTGCTTTTAAAAAGATGCCAAAATTATATGAACTGTAAGTCGAATTTTGTATTGAATTTTATTCCTACGTCTAGCCGTTGGATGACATATTTTAAAGGGTGGCTTTGTCATTTATTAAATTAAATCAAAGTTATGCAAAGAATATTTCAATATTCTAAAACTCAATCAATGCTTAAAGTAGTAGTTTTAATCGTTAATCACCACCAGTGATTTTAATAATTCTACAGATTTTGGAATTTTCATAATAAATTAGCAATTTCTTTTTTCTGCAGAAAATTAAGCTATAACCGTATTGATGAAATAGAAGAGGATGCGTTTGAAGGACTTTCGGCACTGGAAATACTGTATGACCCAGTATACAGATCAAAATTGAATGTTAATAATATTTTTCTATGCTTTTGTCCTAATTTCAGGAAGTTGAATGACAATCGATTAATAAAAGTTCCTAAAGCATTGTCAAATTTGCCATATCTTCAATATTTGTAAGAAAATTATACCAAATTGAAAAATGTAAAAATAAATAAATAATTTTTAATAATTTAATTTAATCAGGTCATTGGCAAACAATCGAATATTGAAAATTGAAATTCCATTTCGTGAATTAGTTCCAAAAATTATTTTTCTAGAAGTACGAGGAAATCCAATACAATGGATCCATTCAGACGGGTTCACAGGCCTCCTTCATCTTAAGAAATTGTAAGTTATTAAGCCTATAATTTGTCTATTATGACACCTCAACCTCACTCTTTTTCTCTAACTCTCAATCTAATGATGAAACTTTCTCTACAATTCCTTTCCATTATGTCAAATCATTTTCTCCGCTTCCGTTCATAAAGAAACTCTTGGGGGATAAAGTTAGAGTGAGCGATTTAATGCGAGGCCCATTAAACATAATAATCCTAATAATTATTATCATCTTTTCCCACTCCAATTCTCTCTCTGAAAACAATTTCATTTCATCTGGCATAGAAACTTTCTCCACATCTTTAACCACACAACCCTCGCCTTCTTTGTTTGATATCGTCCCATTTATTTTAGTTGGTTCAGTTTTATGCATAAGTTTATTTAGTTGAAACTGAAATTAAGTTAACGACTTTAGTGAAAGCAGTCATGGTGTTAGCTAATTAACAAAATTATCATGGTTCTTGGTTGAGAATTCAATTTTCTTTACAAGAAAAGCATTCATGCATTATGAATTAACTTTGTATAGTATACAACTTTATTGAGTCAACCTTTGAATCTAATTCTCGTTCAATTCCTGAACAACTTTCTATTTATCTCTATGCTAATTTTAAAGTAAACGGGTGATTCTTTTACGATAATTGGTTCCTTAAAATCAATTTCTAGAAAATAATTTGTGGACGTGATGCCTAAGAATTACATTTTTTCATAGAAACTTTGAATAGCATGTTCTGAATACAAAACTTAATCAATAATATAACCATATGTGCAGAATATTATTAGCGAAAGCCTTATCACGCCAAATGTGCTTTCTAGCAGAAACAAGATGTTGAGGATGGGGAGAAAAGTCAGAGTACTAAAAACTCCTTGATTGAATTTTCACTCGAAACTTTCATTTTGAAAATTTTCATTCAGTGTGCGTGATGAAATTCAATGTAATTTAATTTAAAAATCAAAATCCAATATTAACGAGTAGAGGGTAGCAGCTTCCGGAGGATTCACTCTGACTTCGAGATCTTACAGACAGATAGACAAGAAATAGCACTTGATTTTATTAAAGATTAGGATTTAATTTTAAAGAATTGAAATTCATCAAATTGAATTCACACTTTTGAAATGTAAATAGGATTTTGTCGGACGTGAAGAATTTGACTGAATTTCCTCACTTGAATGGAACGCTTTCTTTGGAAACTCTCCGGATCGACCGTTGCTCTCTCTCAGTAATACCCAGGAGTCTTTGTACTTTCACTCCTAAACTCAAAAGCCTGTAAGTAAAATTTACTTTCACTTCTCAACGCCATTGTTCATCCAACTAACTCGTCACGACTACGCTGACCATACCTTTTGTGTTCGTTCATGTTATTTGAACAAAGGAACAAGTCTCATCTCCTTCCTTCAATAGAATAGTATAAAACATAAAACACACAAGGGAAATGTCTATAGTACTTTCAGGAAAAACTCACTTTCGATTCTAACAAACGATTGCACACTTTATATGATTTAGTTCAAAGTTTTCCAATTTTTAGAGCAGAACAATATCATAATGAAAGAGAAAGAAGCAATAATCGGTCATTCTGAATCGGTCATTGCTCTGAAGTTAAAGTTTGTTACAGAATTTCATTTTTCCTGTGAACATCCGTCACGATAAACTAAACTAGAAGAACATGTTTTCCTTTTAAAATATTATGAAGCTTAAGCTTTGCAATTTAAACAACAAGATTTTTATTGTTCTTAAAAGCTTGACAAAAAGTTATCAAATACCTCTTCACAAAAATTAGTTACGTAGACTTACTTATAGACTTGTAAAATTGATTCGAATTATATGAATTGGATTTAATTTACGGAAATATTTCCGTATCAAGAATGATTAATAATTATTACTAATCACTCTCAGGAACTAAATGATTTTCTTTTCAGTACATATACGGTTCTCCAATTATTTCTTTGGGATCCATCACAACGGAAGTATCCGTGGCTAATGTGTGCTTGGCCTTCTGGATGAACTTTGCCATGGAACCCTCCTTGTCTTTACCAAGTCCATCGGCAATGTTGTCGTAGGGATTGATAGGATCCCAGACAAATGGTGCCTGCGTATTTGCGCGTGCCTGTGATGGAATCTCCGTGTAGAAATCTTTGAATATAACCTCCAAAGTTTGGAGTTCAGTCATGGCGACGAGGAATCGCTTGAAGCCAGTCCAAATGCGTTTTTGTTTTTGAGTTTTACCTTTATTGGCATGGATTGCCACGAGCTCAATGATGGTGGACCTACCTGGGATCTTGACATTTTCCCCGATCGGCACGCATTTATTCCAATATTTTGCCAAGCGAATGACTTTCTTTACATAAGGGGTTTGACTTTTGACAAAATCTACAGAAAATTCTGTGAGACTTGTGCTGTAGCTCCCACCGGCCAGTTCACTTGATGGTGAGTTCGGGATTCTGGTTAGCACCTTTCGGAGTTGTGCCCTCGGAGTATTAGATGGAATCCTCAAATTACTTCCGGGGAGCAAATCAAACTTATAATTTCCAATCTTAAACTTGATCGATTTTAGTGGTGGCGTATCCTGATCCTGTTGAACGTATTCGCCACAGTAGCCGTTAAAGATTCCTGGTCCATCAATTTTCAGTTGTGTATTGAAAAAATCCAGAAATTCCTCGAATGGCGGCTCTTCGTCGTTCAGTAGCACGACCAAGTCGTAGTCCGGAGTAAATGCGTCTCCAAGTGCTGTGTCCTTGCCCATACTTCCGCCAATTAAAGTTACACCAATCTTGAACTGGGGAAACGATTTGAGGTAGTTGAAGAGCGTATCCACACAGCGATTTCCTTCTATTTTGTATTTGCTACTCACAGTGAGCTTGTCCAAGATGAACTTGTTCAGTACGGACGCGGGAGGCAACTGATAGTCTGGCATACTCCTGATTCAAAAATATTATATTAGAATATTTACATTTAAGTATTTATAATTGCTTTGTCTCCGTCCAATATCCCCTGATTCTAGAGGCTACTACATAAGCTATAGTGTCTTAGCTCAATATAATTTTCAGCTTTTACTTACATGTTTACGAAAGCAGTTGTGTAGATATTGGATCAACGCCTCAGGGTTTTGCTTCTGGACTTTCTTTTAGCCAACCACGCTGTTAAAATCAAAATGCCTTGCTTTTAGAGTTAACTGGCAATATGAAGAAGTTAAAACGCGGACAGAAATTCAGCACCAGAAAGTCAGCACCACCCTTTCCTCCTTCAACTAAAGAAGAGGGTATGTTTAGCAGCAGTCTCAAAATTAAACAAACGATGATGACATCATCAGTCTGTTATACTTAAACATGAGACGGAATAATACTTTAACTTGCTTGCGCTGCGTCAGCTTTTTTGTTGCAATTAACGCCTTATCATAAACAATAAAGTGAACACATTGCTTAATCATCAAAATTACTGAAACCCTTGATTTGCTTTTTACGGACAGTGAAAAGCTTTAAGTTTTTATTAGTAAATTGATTGACAAGCTGGAAATAGAAACTTGGCTCCAAGCGTTTATTTTCAACGACGAAGATAAAGGGTTGCTTTGATTGGATGATGGTGCGTGTCGCCGCAGAACACAACAAACTTCCAAAGCGAATCCAAGAGAAGGATAAGTTAATCAAATAGACATTCCTAACTTCAAAAATTAAATAAATAAATTTCTAAATATATAAGCCCAACTTCGACAGCATGAAATTATTTTGTTAGAATTCAGAGAGACATTTATTGACAACACGTAAAATCTTTTTCGAAGGAATGTAAATGTTGTGTATAGTTTTTCTTCAATATTGAATTTTACAACAGAAGTGAATGAATGGTAGGATGAAAATGGCATTGCGAATCAAAAAAATATTTACTTTATTCGTGTACATCTGAGTATAAGAAATACACATGTATCTTTTTTTTTCAGCGATCTCAAATCCAATCATATAACACAAATCCCTGATCTCAATCAATGCAAAGAGCTTCGAATACTGTAAGTTTGTGTAAAATAGTGAAAGTTTTCTTGAGTTGACACTTGGTTGCTTTCTAGGGATCTCAGTTCAAACGTAATCGAAGAAATAAGAGACGGAACTTTTGAGCTTCTTCATGATTTGCATGATTTACATTTAAGAAGTAATCGAATCAAAAAAATTTCCAGAGAAATGCTCATCGGTCTTCGAAATCTTCGAATTTTGTAAGATAAACAGTAAACGAAAAATTTCTCTTTGGATTTTCAAGATTTCTTTTTCATTTCAGGGACATGAGCTACAATGCTATCAAAGAAATACATCCAGATGCATTTATTCCTGCTGAGAAATTGGAGGATTTGTAAGTTGATTTGATTTCTAGTGTAACAAACAGAAAACGAAAGTCTATAGGGATTCACACTCAATTTCCACTTCTATTAACTTTCTCCAACTGAAAGTTTCTAAAACAGTAACAGTCAAAACCACTTAACCACTATCACCATACATAATTTTATTTTCATAAAGTTAAAAGTTTTAATTTATTTGAGGTTCACATTCTTTAAAACTAGCAATAAGAATTTTCATAAAATATCGTTTAAAAATGTGTTAATTTTAAAACAATTTATTTAAAATTTTAGAAACTTAGGAAACAATTTGTTTCCCAAACTTCCTTCTGAAGGTCTTACTGGAGTAATAAATTTAATGACATTCAATAATCCGAATCTCCGTGAGTTTCCGGTTCCAGAATCCTTTCCACACGTTAGGACTCTTGCCCTTTCTTACGCCTATCATTGCTGTCAATTCAATTTAGCAAGATACTCCCTGGGCCCCCATCCGAATTCAGGACTCGAAGCATCCCTACAAGAAGATGTAATTTATCCAACCGACAAGGATTTCGACTCAGTATACTCAATGTTAAATCTCTCCGAATTATGGCCTAGTCTTAGTAAGTCCTCTGCTATCTTCTTTCATGTTCTACTTCTAATGAAAGACGATACTAATCTTCTACGGACTCACTCCTCAGAGTAGAGTGAAAGTCCAGGAGGGCACTTATGATCAAAGCAGGTTCAGTCCAATGACCGTAAAATAATAAACCCCAATTTCCCATTTTTTCTTTCCTTCTTAGATTTCATTCTTTGAATGAAATAAAGGAATGGAACAAAATTACATGATACACTTTTTTTTTCAAAGTTCCTCAACAGATAAAAGCTTGAAGATCTAAAGTGCTTAAAGTGTTTCCTTAGCCGTGCAGAGATTTCCAAAATGGTCTTAACCCTAGAGATTATTATTTCTATTCAGCACAGCGCGTGTACACAGGAAAAGATTTCATTGACTTTTCACCTTTTTCTTTCTTCCGAAAAGTCTCCAAGAAAAAGTCAGTGTCCAAAGTCCAACGTCATTAGCTTTTTTTATTATATTGAAAAAATACATAAAAGAACTTGATTTTAATAACAAATCTTAAAATTTGAATACTGATCAAAAGCTATAACGTCGTTTTAGTTGCATTGTAAAAATGTATTTTGATGTTATTTATTTAGATGTGCCGCTGAATCATCAAAATTATTTTATGGGCTAGTGCCAATTTATATTCTAAAGCTTCTATCAAATAAAGTTTGAAAGGAACTTATCCATTCATCTCTTTTACGTGCTTTGCTTGTTGCAACAGTTTCATTTAAGTAAAAGCTAAGGAATAAAATCCATGAAATTGAGATCGTAAAATATTATAGAAGGGAATTAATACGGAACCGTTAAACATTAATGACTTCCTTTACAAAGTAATTTTTCTTTTTCTTTAGCCAACTTCTCAAATCATGAAAATCTGGCAGAGGACTTTATAAAAACGTTTTCTGGGGCGGAGGATGAAGCAACGCATAATACGCTTGCTGGTGATTTTTTAAATCCACGTCTTGGAAATCATCAATACTCCAGAGACATCATCTGTATTCCCCAACCGGGTAAGAATCAAAGTTTATGTGAATGATCTTGTGATTAAAAGAGCATAACTTTTAGTAGCATTACCAACTTTAACACAAGTATACAGTTTAAGTAACGCTCACGCGTAAATCTTTAAAATGAGTGTGAAAATGTCACGCAACTTCTAGAATTTATTGCTGTCAGCGTCCTACACGCACGGTACCCAAAATAGTTTGGATGTAAATCTAAATGATAGCGGAAGTAGGAAATGCGATCTAAAATTATTTTCCTTTGCTTAGAACAGAAACTTTAAGAATGAATTTTTCGTTTATTTTCAGGCCCTTTCATGCCATGCAATGATTTATTTGATTGGTGGACACTACGCTGTGGAGTGTGGATCGTGTTTCTCCTTGCTCTCATGGGAAATGGAACAGTTGTGTTTGTGCTCGTATTTGCACGGACAAAGATGGACGTACCTAGATTTTTGGTCTGTAATTTAGCTATTGCTGACTTTTTCATGGGAGTATATTTGGGTAAGTAGAGATTAAGAAATGCTTTTAAGGATAGGATGTAAAGTGTTTTCCTGAATCTGGTTTAGGGTTTCTTGCCGTTGTGGATGCTGCAACTTTAGGTGAGTTCCGAAAATACGCAATTCCTTGGCAATGGTCAACGGCTTGTCAAACAGCAGGATTTCTGGGTGTTCTAAGCTCTGAGCTCTCTGTTTACACACTTGCTGTAATAACTATGGAAAGACACTATGCAATAACACATGCAATGCATCTCAATAAGGTACGTTTACTTTCTTTTAACAAGAGAAAGCATTTACAAACATTCTCTTTACAGCGACTTTCACTTCGGCATGCATCCTACATCATGGTGGCAGGGTGGTCATTCTCTCTGTTGATGGCAGTTCTTCCTTTATTGGGAATTTCAGACTATCGTAAATTTGCTGTCTGTTTACCATTTGAAACAGGAGACCCTTGGAGTATGAGCTACGTTGTTTTCCTTATGTTTGCAAATGGAGTAGCATTTACTATTCTAATGGGATGTTATTTGAAAATGTACTGTTCGATTCGGGGATCACAAGCATGGAACTCTAATGACACGAGAATAGCTAAAAGAATGGCACTTCTAGTCTTTACGGATTTACTTTGCTGGTTTCCAATTGCTTTCTTCTCACTAACTGCAGTTTTTGGGTTGCACTTGATTTCCCTTGAAGAGGCGAAAGTATTCACAGTCTTTATCTTACCGTTTAACTCATGCTGTAATCCCTTCTTGTATGCAATTTTAACTAAACAGTTCAAAAAAGATTGCGTACTTATTTGCAAGGTAAGACAGTTAATTGAGATAAATACTGCATAAGAACAATTTTGTAAAAATTATTTGTGATAAAATAGGCAATTGAAGAATCTCGTGTTACAAGAGGAATTGGAAGATGCCGAAACAGTTCCAACTTTAGTAATCGACAAACGGCTCCAAATACTGGTAGTCTGATTGAAAAATCTTCAAGGGATGGCCAACCCTGTGTTTGTCATAATGGGTAACATAAATCAATCCCAGATCTTTTTAGTTCAATTAAGATAAGATTTAGTGTTTAAAATACAATTCTTTTGATTCCATTGTCACTAGATTGCATCCTGGGAGAGACATGAATGGAAATGCCAAATATCGATTCATTCCGCCTGCTGAAAGATGGGCGACGCGTTATGGACCATTAGGCCGTTTTTTCTCTCGTTATATTCTCTGTCAAAACAATAGCAAAGAAGCAAATCGACAGGCAAGAGATTTTCTTTCTCTTTTTTAATAGTTTCATTTCCTTTCTCTTTCTCTAACTTTCACTCCTCCACAGTATTTCTCTCTTTCACTTCGTTGACTCAAAACCTCATTTTCTCCATATGGGAACAATAATCGCCACACTCATATTATGCAAATTATACTCCCTTGTGATAATTGGCTCTGAAAGTTAACAATTTAGAAAATATTGCGTGTACACAAACCCAGGTTCATTTTCAAGAATAATTCCATAATTTGCATGATTTAAACTCAATGACGCTTGTAAACTTTGAACGTGGAATTTTCTTCTCCTTTAAAGTTCCTCTATTATTCACTTTTGCTTTCTTGACGTGCTTTCACTTAATTTATGAGTCTCTTTTCTCATTGGTTCCTTCTAGGCAAGAGATGACTACCGAATGAGGAATGTACGCCGCTATCTTTACAACACAGCCAATGTCACTACTTTCCAGCCAGATCAGGAAAAACATCAGAGGCATGCCTCAGTATCAAGTGACAACTTCAGTTCGTCACGCTCTGACTCTTGGAGAGCACATCAGGTATAACTTTGACTCTGCCTGAAGAGAACGACGTTATGAAAAATTCACTTTCTACTAAAGTGGAAAGATGTGTTCAGTTTAAAGAAAAGAAAAAATTCACGAGTAAAAATGTTGCACTTGCTAAAACAAATTATAAGTCAAGTCACGGCTGTAAATTGTTAATAAATGCTCCAAAAAAAATCTTGAAAAGTATGTTAAATTAATTAAACATTTTTTTTCTAATAATAGGGACGCTGTGGAATTCCTTTGCGTCTTCTTGAACCAAAACGACGAAACTCTTGGGCTGTTACTAGGAAACCTTCACAAGATTCTAGTCTTTCCAATAGCCGAAACGACTCATCAGGCACGTCAAACAGCACAGCGACTTGGAGGCTTTCCCGATCTAGTGTCTCTAGTGAAGCTGCAAGTCATTCAGGTGGAAAATCCACACTGAAGAAATCATTTGTTCCGGTACCAATTTCTGGAACTTGTGCCATTACTTCTACGACTACCGCCATAATTTCTAATGTTGCTCACATTCCCTCACTTGCTACGGGTCCCTTACTACCACATCATCTGGATTCCACAAGTAATGTCATGAACTCTGCAGATCTGAACAAAAGACCAAAAACACTGCAGTTTTCAGAAGAAGAAAGTATTATGACCCTCCCTTCGAACGTTTCAATTCATCATCAGCAAAAGAGAAACAGCATTCCTCAATCAGAAAGAAAGCATCATAATTCCTCAAAAGAAATGCTTGGAGCTAGCCATAATAAACTTGAAAAAACTGTTTGTGATGTCATCGAAGAAGATGAAGTCAGTGCAAAAATTGCAACGAATCGCCCAAGGCTTGTTCGGCAATCAGCATTTTTTTCAGACGAACTTGTTATTGAGCCAGAAGTTTGTAAGTGATTAAGACACATTTACTTAATATTAGACCAGTTTTTGTAAAATCAAAATTTTGTTTTTAAGGTCCTGTTCACGGGTCCCTCATTCCTGGAACTTACGATGATGACAACGATGATGATTTTGATGAAGTGAATCGAAATGACATATCAGAAGATGAGGAGGACCTTACAAGTCCAATTTTGAAAAAATATACTCCAATACAAGGAGGGACTGGATCTAACAATCCTAATAGCCAATACAATATTGCTCTTGTGATTGTTCCCAGACGTCTTAGTACAATCCCGTCGCGTGATACTGATTCCATTCAAAGTAAAGAAGAAACTGGAACTGGAAATAGTTTTGAAGGGAGTTCGAGTTCTTCTAATCTAATTGGGAAAAGTTCCAAATTACCTGATTTAGGCACAAACAAAATATCTGACCAGCCCTCCGTTCATAAAAGTTAATATGGAATATTGAATGAATTGTAGAAATAACGGGAATAATTCCCAAAGCCCAAATTATAAATTACACATTGCCAATGCCAACTGTGGAGAACGGTGTCGGTCGACTACCTCATGTTTTCAATTTACTAATTAACTCTTTGAAGGTCACAGATGATGAGTTAGCTGTTAACTTAAGTGAGAACTGTTTTCAGTAATCGCCATTTTAGGCAATTAATTATGGAATTCGATCCGTATGTGAGGATGTGACTTACAAACTGACATTTAGGTGATTAGGTAACAACTAATGAGAATGTCGCCAAGTAAATACGATGATACCGTCCATCTCCATCATTACCACAACGTACATGGCGTGTGTGAGTCGTATTAAGGCCGTTGGAAATAAGAAGATAAATCATTTTCATTATTAACTAAAAATTAGGATTTTATAAATATCCAAAATTCATGGGATCTAAAAAGTCATGTCATTCAAATACTCAAATGAATCTCTAAACAAACTAGTTAATGAATGTAATATTATTTATAGTAAACAGATTTTTTAAATTATCTAATTTATTAGAAATACTGTAATAATTTGAAAACTAGAAGATGTGATAATAATTATAATTTTTTATTTCATTCACGTGCAAAATCTTATAAATCCTTCCGTGTTTAGTTTAAAAAACTAATAGTAACCTGCTGAAATTGATGTACCTCGGATCTGCCTAAATACTTAAAAACGCTTGAACAGTATTAAAAATTATTGCTAAATAAATGGACATTACTCTATCTGAATTTGGAATGGTTTTATATTTTATTACCCAACGTGATTTTTTGGTAACTTTCTCTGCATTGAACCACAAATCGAACTTATTGATAAAACTTACGGCATCCATTTGCATTTTAATCAATCTCACAGAATTTTTATAAAGTCGGATTACTAATAAACTTGCTATGTGAAAATTAAAAAATATGGAAAAATAAAGTATTTTTTACATCATGGCGGAACCAAGGCGTCGTGCTGAAAGCGATGGCCGTTTGGAGTACCTTTATCAATTTCTATCTGAAGCCACTGGTATTCCACGTGAGGATTTGCAGGAATATATTCACAACGCATCATTGGTAATGGTTTACTTGTAATTTCTTAAAAAATACTTTCAATAATTTTTTGTAACTCAAATGCAAAATTATTTTGCAGGTGTCCAAATTCAACACATTTTTCGTAGGTCGAGGAGCAGCCGTTGTATTGACTTACTACCAAGACGAACCAGTTGAAGTGCAACCAGATGTGGTAAATCCATTCCGCAATAGCTTAACAGAATAATTTAAGCCAAATTTTAATACAATTCCAGACTGTGAAAGGGTCCAGAGGAAGTCCTCCAAAGCAAACTACTGCAGTCGTACCCAAAAAGAAATCACTTGTCTATGTCACTACAGACGTTAAGAAAGTTCTAACTGGCGTTGCAGTCTACTTCCTTCGTCCTAGTATTCAGAAACCAATCACTGATGAGAATTGCGTCCGAGAGATTATGTGTGGAAAGATAGACGCGACTAAGCCAGGATTGATGCTTTGCACAATATGGAATACTTTGGAACATGTTTTTGTTCCTGCCTTAATGGGTGTATATGAGAACCCATCTGACGAAACCGAGTATCCTATTTCTGTTCGAAATTCAGTAAGAGAAAGGTTGATCCCAGCTTTAAGAAATTTTGCTTCATGTCTACGGGTCTGGGAAGCAATTGACACAGACTTCGTAAATCTTATGGAGACACCCAAAGTTTTTGTAGGGAATGAGACATTGGATGAGATTAGAAAAGTAGCTCGCACGCCAGAGAAAGTGAGGCCATTAGAGGCATTCATGCGTCGCTGGGGAAATATGGTTGGACAATTAGTCTTAGAATCCGGAAGACTGAGGAAAGAGCTAGATAGCGATGGACCTGTAGATGAAGTTGAATATTGGAAAATTCGGGCAGCAAAATTTGATTTAATACTTCGGAAGATTCGGTCCTCTGAGATGAAAGTAATTGTCTACTGCTTACAGATTATTGGATCTGATTCATTAAAAGCATGGAAAGGATTAGAGCAAAAAGTATTGTTTTGCTTCACGGAAGCAAAAGATACTTCTGCTTATATTGAACGAATCGGGCAAATTACTCATTCATTGTACTTAGAGAGCCCAGTTAAAATCAAGGATGAAGTGCATTGTATTCTACAAACGGTGATGATGATCCAAAGCACATCCATGTACTATAGCACATCTGAGAGAATTTCACATATGCTTGTCAAGGTAAAATATTTAATTAGTATAAATACTTCTTAGGGAAATTATTTTTATTACGCGTAGATAACCAATCAGATGATATCTCGTTGCAAAATACATTTAACTAACTCTGGGAAATTTACTATTTGGAACCAACCGAGAAATACAGTAAGGCAGAAAATATTAGAGTGCATTGAACTCAATCGTGTCTACAGAAAATCGTTTAAACATATTTTGGAAAAGACAAAGTCAAGGAGATCACCAGACTTTTGCATCAGCGAACATTATGTATTTGGGAAATATAACGTGTTTAGCGATAGGCTTCGAAGAATTTTGGCTGTATTTGACATTCTTGACGGTTATGAGCAACTATTCAAAACGCATGTGTGTGGATTACTTTGGGATGATTCGGTAGAAGAAAAAGATAAAGAATTTAAAGCCCACGTGGCGCAGATAACTGAAAAAGAATACAACCATCTTGATTATCGGAATAAAGATATCGATGCAGATTACAAATCTTTTGTTGAAAAAACTCAAGAAATGAAAGTGGCCATTGGGAAAATGATTGAAACAAATTATCAAACTGTAAGTATTAAAGACCTCTTATGTTATTTCAATTTCAAACGAACTAAGTAAATATAAACTTTTGGTATAGATTTGGGAAAGTCCACAGGCTATTAAATTTTTGCAAAGAATTGAAGAAGTGACAAAATTGGTTAGTTAATTATTTTTATGCTCATTTTTAGTTCTGGATACCGATTTGATTATTTATTGATTATTGATTTGGAGGTTCCTAATATTGCAACTGTGGAAGACAAATATGAAAGAATATGCAACTACTTTGCAAATCGAATTCGAACGACAAGGAAAATATTTCATAAGAAGCGTTCAACGATTGGACCTCCAAGAGGGATGCCACCTGTTGGAGGTTAAACCTGCATGCAATATTAAGATTTTATCTAATAGAATAATATTTTTCAGGAAAAATTATGTGGATTCGTTCTATGGTTAAAAAGCTAGAAAGTTTTACAAATGACTTTGCAGCTCATAAAATATTAAAAGAATTACCCCAATACAGATCCCTTGTGAAAGAATATAATTCATTTGCAATGGAAGCAGTATCATACGAACTTCATATTCTAAAACGCTGGACAGCTGAATTCAAGGTAATGTTTTTACACATTTTTAGTGGCTGCTAATTCTTGACGCCTGAGTTTAGTTGTCAAACATCGAAGACCCATTACGAGAGCCTGTTTTAATGATGGATCCATCAGATGAAACTTTGTTTGTGAATCTGAATCCAATAATTAACACAATGATTGCAGAAGGTAAGTTTTCATTTTAATTATTTAAGAAAAGTTCTATATTTAAATATTTAAAATCTAAGGGGACTGCCTTCTGAAAATGAAAATTGAGGTACCACTTCCAATAAAAGTGTTGCTTACGAAAGCATCACACTTCAGAATGATCACGGACAAACTTAATGTTAGAATTTTTAATTAATTGGAATACATAATTTTAAAGCTAACATTAATGGTTTATAGATGCTTCAAGCGAGATTTGAATCTTCAATAAAAATTATATCAAAGGAAATTAGACCATTTGTATTTCCTATGATAATTAAAATAGCAACACTATTTCAACCAGCAATTACATCAATCAATTGGACAAATCCTGGATTTGAGAAATATTTTAAGGATTTCCTTAAAACAATTGAAGATTTTTCTCAACTATCATTTCAGTAAGATTATAATTAAAACATAGTTAAAGCCATTAAGAATTTAAAATACAACAAATATTCAATAGAATACAGGATTTTTTTGAGTTTCAAATTCAACAAACATTTGAAGAAATGGAAGAGATACTTCTTTGCGCCGAGTTTGTTGATTTGCCATGGTCACTTAACACTTTATTAGACAGGAACTGTAAATGTATCCGAGAAGGGGCTACTGTAAGTTAAACAGAAATTAAGTTTTTAAGTCAAACATTGAATTTTATTTATTTGTAGGAGTTACATAGCAAAAGCTTAAAAGCTAGAGATCTTGTAGATGAGCTCATAGAACTCGCAATTGAGGCAACTAATAGTATGGGGGACAATATAATTACACAGTATCAACTAAGAAAACGAAACCATATTCTTGGAGAACGTAATCATGAATATGACAATGCTTATAGCCATTTTCAAAACAACAAGTCAATATTAATTTTTAGTGATTGCGGCGTTCACTCCGGTATCAGGATCTCCGGATCAAATGGATTCTGGGTCAGACGCATTGAAAGGCTTTGAAAGTAGTGGAAGTTATGGGACACCAACCAATCAGCAACGATCTCCACCCGACTGGACTTATGAGGATAAACTTTTTGAAAATCCAACATTGTTACATGGTCTTGTAGGCAAGAAATGTACCAAAGAATTGAAAGATTTACTTCGAAATTTTAGCGACGACATCAAATATTACTTTTCACGCCACGTTTTTGACATCGTTGTTCGAATTATTAAAACAAGTCTGAGTTTACTCCGGAGAAGATTCGTAGGTCCGCAGGTGGGGAAAGGAATTCATACAGTTCCAATTCCAGGTTTGAACTGGTTTTCTACAACTGGTGCTTTTAAAAGCAATTTAATTCTATTTTAGTGCCACCAGGACTTGAAGGTTCATCATTTACAGAAGATACACCAGTAATCATTATTGAAACACAGCTTCAGAGCTACACAGTTGTAATTAAACCAGCAATGGAACAAATTCAGGAAGCAATTACACAGGTGGGACGAGCAATTATATCCTCATCGAAAGGAATTGGGCAATGGCAGTCATATGTCGCTGAAGGAGCCGAGTTTCACACACAACAAGTAAGCGAGAAAAAAGCGAGACGACGGCTTCTATATCGTGGACTTTCACAAGACCGGGCTGGACCAAAGTATCAAACGTACAATTTTTATGCTCAAATATGTGAAAGCAAAGAAGTATCTAAATACACTTCAGCTTTAGCAAATTGTACCCAAACTCTTAAAGAAGTAAGCTTTTTTTACACAATCATGATTTTAAATGTCAATTTGAAAACATTTAACTTTGGAATTCCATAGAGCTTTTTGGAATTTATGAAAATCTGGAACAAGTTTGAATTCTTGTGGGATCCAAATCGTAGATATTTAGCAAAGCAATTTGCATCTACGAATCCAACATGGGTTGAATATGAGGATAAATTGGAAGAATTTCATCAGAATGGAATTCAACTTGAAGAATTGGCTGATTATTTTGACTTTGGAGCTATCAGAATTGTTTCAGCAAATTTGAAAGAAGCTTTAATACTTGCTAATCGTGAGCTCATGATAAAACATGGAATCGCACTTAAAAATCGCTACAAACGAGAAATGGAATCAACTTTATTAGCTCTACGAGGATTTGAAACTCGACTTAACACAAAAATAGACGAGATTGACGATGTAAGACATGCGATGGAAGCATTGCAAAATTTCAGGGAAGCAGAAACAGATTTGGCATTAAGAATTCCTCCAATCGAGGAAGCATTTTTCGTAATTGCAAAATATAACATCCCAGCAACTACTGAAGAAATGGATGAAGCTGAAAGTGTTTCGTACGTTTTTCGAAAATTAAGATACATTGCTAACGAAATGTCTGGAACCGTGGATAAGCTTCATCCAAACTTTCAGAAACAACTTTTATTAAATTTGGGAGAATTTAAGGAAGAATGCAAAAAGTTTTGTGAATCATATCTTGAAGAAGGTCCGATGGTTACTGGATTAAGTCCACGGGAAGCTTCAGACAAATTAGCATACTTCCAAGTAAATATCAGAAAGACCTTACATATTTTGCAGAGATAATCTTAGTACATTTTTAATAGAATCGCTTTGATCAACTGTGGAGACGAAATGCACAATTGGCTAGTGGACAGCAATTGTTTGGTTTGCCACCTCAAGAAAACCCAGAACTATCAAGTATTAAGAAAGAATTAAACTTGCTACAAAAATTATATAGACTATATAATGATGTCATTGACCGTGTTGCAAGTTACTTCGACCTCTTATGGAAAGACGTAAATATTGAGCAAATTAACAACGAGTTACTGGAATTTCAGAATAGGTATACAGGAAATTCGTAGATTTTTAATAGTCGTTTTACACAAATATTGGCTTTTTATTTCTAGATGCCGAAAGTTGCCCAAAGGATTAAAAGAATGGCCTGCATTTTTTGCATTGAAGAAAACAATAGACGACTTTAACGATATTTGCCCTTTGCTAGAATTAATGTCTAACAAAGCCATGAAACCAAGACATTGGCAAAAGATTATGGAAATTACTTCCCATGAATTCGATTTAGAAGACGACACACTTAGTTTGAAAGATATACTTGATGCTCCCCTGCTTCAGTTCAAAGAAGACATAGAAGATGTCTGTATATCGGCCATGAAAGAACGGGACATTGAAGCAAAGTTAAGACAAGTTACAAATGAATGGTCAGTCAATGAACTGACATTCGTTTCGTTTAAAGCAAGAGGTGAATTGTTATTACGAGGTGATACAACGGCAGAAACAATTTCTCAATTGGAGGACAGTCTTATGATACTGGGGTCTTTACTGTCAAACCGATACAATGCCCCTTTCAGGAAAAATATACAGAGATGGGTCACTGACCTATCCAACACTAATGAGATTTTGGAACGCTGGCTGCTTGTACAAAATATGTGGGTATATCTAGAAGCTGTGTTTGTTGGGGGTGACATTGCAAAACAACTTCCGAAAGAAGCGAAAAGGTACAGCTTATAAGATTTACAAATATTCCATTCTTTAAAATTTTGTAGCATTCTTTAAAATTTTTTTGCAACATTTCTAAAGTTTTTGTATTCTTTATAATTTTATTATATTCTTTAAATTTTTTGTTCCAGTCTTTAAAATTTTGCTGCATTCTTTAAAATTTTGCTGCAATCTTTCTTTTGTTTCGTAACTTTGCGAAGCTTCATTTAAATGTTTCGTAAATTTACGTAACTTCATGTAAATGTTTCATAAATTTTACGTAACTTCAGCCATAACAAACCCTATTATAAATAAAATTAAATAAAATGGCGGCCGTAGTGGGGAGGGGAGAACCCATGGCGGAAGGTGTGAAAAAGGAATCATGACAATGTTACCATAAAGTTTTGAGACCAACTTTTTTTTCGACAAAAAAAACGTCAAGGTATACCCCTTTGGAAATTTTTTTTGCCTGTATTTTCGGATTTTTTTTTAAAAAAAGCCTATATTAGATGGTCGAAATTTTCGATTAAGAATTTCGCTTTGACAAATATACCAAATTAAACCTTATTGATTGCTTATAAAAAGATGATAAAGTAGAATCCCAAATGTTGTATTGTGTTCAAGATATCTCATGTCAAAGAATCCAAAATTTTGAAATTCT
>JAQGCN010000588.1:0-18055 GCA_034699725.1 Friesea truncata
ACGACTAAGCTCAACAAGCTATACCTAAAACTAAACTTCGTCGGTTTGCATAATACTGACTATTGTACGGTTTATTACTTTTAAAAACTAATCATTATTCATTATACATGCAGTTATATCGTTATTTGGATTTGTACATTGAAAGGAAAGTATTTGGAGTATCTATTATTCATATCATGTTTATAATACGAGATTAAACTTATTCTTCAATTATTTAAATATTATACTATACGCAAAAAAATATGTTGTTTGCTAAATCGGACGATTGCATTTAATACAAGTAAGATTTTTTTCCAACTTAACATTTTAATGTGTTTATTTTTGTTTATATAGGAGCTAAAACCAAAAAGACTTACTTAACTTCGTACAAAAATTTTCATGGGGTATTCATTTGTGTTTGCTGTGAATGTATTGCTTGTTGGTGGAATATTTCTAATATTTCCGCATTCAAAATATTACCCGTATTGATGTTACAGAATAGTTGGATAATTTACATTTGTGGGATAGTACTTTGAAACCTGGATAACATTTAATATTCCAATATTAAGTTTTATTTTTGAACTCAATTTTGACACTCTATCTTCATTTCTTGAATTCTAAATTGTGACTTCGTGAATTTTAGTAAAACAAGATGTCTGGAGCCATTCGTCGATGAAGGTTGTACTGGTTGAGGTTGAGGTATAGTTGGTAAAAGTCCTTGTTTTATTGCTTCAATTGCAGCGGACTGAAATAAAGCAAAAACGAAAAATGCATCCATGTATTGTATAATAAATAATATAATTCTTACAAAATTGACGAAAACATATCCAGTATGACTAGTTTCCAGAATCTCCTTGCATGGAAACACCGTGTCGATAAAGGTTAAATGATAGTGTATGTCTTTTATTTTTAATTTTAGCAAAATATAGATAATGACAGGGATAATATCGTCTGCTGATGGATCACCTACATTAGAATACTTAAGCGAATACTTTCAATAATGTAGTGAAAGCATTTTAAAAGACAATCCAGTTTACTATCAGATGATTTCAGTTTTCTTAACATTGAAAGTTCTGAAATAATATTGACCAATCTCAAATATTATACTGATAATTATACTTATTCAAACAAATTCTTACCTCGAATACCGGCGTAAAGGCATATACGAACGAACTGATTCTCGATTTTCATCTAAATTCAAGTTCATTGCCGTAGGTGTAATCCAGCGTCCATTCTAAAGAAAAACAATAATTATGAATCAAAGCATGAATTGTCTCAAAATAACTTATATTTCAACCAGAGAAGTCGTCTATGACTTAATATTCTCGTGATCATGTAAGCAACGAATAATATTGAAAATATCATCTTAGAAAGTGAAACTGATGTGTTCCTCAATTAGGCTTAACAAGTTACATGTATCGTCTTCTAATAAGTTGAAACGTTCGTTGTGGAAATGAGAGGATTCTTCAATTAGTTTGGCAATTTTTTGAAAACCCTCTGCTATATGGAAGAAGTATCATTCATTTAGAACCATTTCTGCAGAATCAGAATCGTCAGTCCATTTTTGCAGGTTGTCTTCAACTTAAGTTTCTTATAACGCTTGACAAGTAATTTTCTACACTCAATAGGAAATCCATCAATGAATTCATTTAAGGCATAACAAGTCTCATCAAAGCTTCCAGAATCATTCCCATTTCCAATATTCGACGTTGACTTTCCATTATACGATGCCCAGTCCATATTCTTCTAAAAATAAAACTTTAACTAATCTTCTTAACGGAAATTTGAATGATTAATTCCACTGCAATTCAAATCAAGGCATACATTGATAAAATTAAATAACAAAAGTATCCTTGAAATTCTTACCAACCAACCAAAGCCTTCCTTAACTCGTTAGTCTTAATTCTTAATGCAGATCCTTCCTGCTTTCTATTTACTAAACAAAGCCTAAGCTTAGCTAAGTATTTACTAAGCAAATCCCAATAACACTGACCCAAAAGGCCCAAATAGCATCGAATGTCAAATACATTAAATAAATCGCAATTTTCATCAACAAAGACTTTAATATTTAGTTTCTGAACCTTAGCACTTGAACTAAACAAGTTACCAGATAATTTTGTTAGCTCCTTCGATTTAGAGGTGGGACGGGTACCCGAAAATAACAGGGTAAATCCAATCCAATCCTGTCCGATTGGATTCGGACAGGGTGGATCAAAATTATTTAACGGGTGGGTGGGTTACGGGTACCAAATTTTGATTTGAACTGGATTAGGACAGGGTGGATTTTTTTCCTGTGGGTAACGGATTTTTTAAAAAAATCCATTAACCCTGTTGGCAGTAAATTTTTTTTTATAAATTATCTAAAATATATATTATTAAGTTTAAAAACTGTTTTTAAAGGTTAAAACAGATTTTTTTTATCAAGTTGTTAAACGAATAAATGCTTTAACTTATCATTAGAATGCATTTACGCAATATTTACTAGCTTCAATATTGAATGTGTTATTGAAGCATTTACCGTAATTTCTCTAAAAACACGACAGTACTACAAGAAATTGTTGGAAATTTCATGGTTCGGCCGTACCATTAAAGAAAATACGGCATATTTTAAATATAACTAATTGCATACTGAGAAATTTTAAAATATTTTATTTTCCAGAATAAATGTTAAACTTTTATAACAAGCATGATTTATTTATGCTTCTTAAGGACGGTTTTCCTCCAGACTCCCCCTCCCCACCACTGGATTTTACTCTCATTCACTCACATGTAAAAAAACAATTCTTCCATGTTTAGTTAATTGCTTGTTAACTTCGTAACTACTCGATGGATTTACAAAGTTGATACAGTTATAAATTCAGAATCGCTTGCTTTAAATAAACACGTCGTTTGGGTGAAAAATCCTCACTGTGTCAAAAGTTACTAAAAGGTCAAAGTTCAAAAGTAAATAACTTTTGACACAGTGAGGATTTTTCACCCAAACGACGTGTTTATTTAAAGCAAGCGATTCTGAATTCATATTTGTATCAACTTTGGAAATCCATCGAGTAGTTATGAAGATAAGAAGCAATTAACTAAACATGGAAGAATTGTTTTTTACATGTGAGTGAATGAGAGTAAAATCCAGTGGTGGGGAGGGGGAGTCTGGAGGAAAACCGTACTTAAAGATTGAATAGAAGCTATTGGAGGTGGAGCTGTTATGCAGCTGCTGTGAGCAATTGTATGCTTCACAAAGAACAGAAAAACCAGTCAACACTTTTAGCTTTGTATGAAATAATATTTTATTACCAGCTTTTTTATATTAATCAATTATATAATATATTGATACTTTTTTATAAATCATTTTAAAATTTAAGATCCAAAGATTTTATTTAGTACGTTTGTACAATTTTTGAAGCATTTGTCTAATTGGTTTTTTAGGAATTGATGGATGTAGAGAACGAATTTTACGCATGAGTGAATTGTAAGTTGTAAATTCATAATCATTGTAAATTTTTTCAACTTCAAGAAGTTTGTATTATTTCTTTAACTTTAGCTTCTTTCATAGGATTTGGTTGTCCATAATTTTCCTAAAAATAAAAGTACATAATGGAAAAAAACAAAAAAGAATATTTAAGATTATATTTATACTATATGAGAATTATGTGTTTCATCTTCTGATGCAGTTTTCATTGCTTGTACAAATAACCATGTACATTTTCCATCTATAATATCTGTACCAATTTTTCCAGTTTCATTTGGATCTCCATAACAATCAAGATAATCATCTTGAATTTGAAAATATTCACCAAATTTATTTAACATTCTTTTAAGAATTTAATCACCATTTCTTTATGTTTGTCTACCACTGAGTTAAGTTTAGCTTTTAAATATTGATCTAATAAAGTAATTAAAAATGAATCAGAAGATGATTTAATTCCATTTAAAATTAACTTGAACTTATTTTAGTAAATTGAAGGATTGTTATTTGAATTTTGATGAGAGAATTCTTTATATTTGTCAAGGATAATTTGTAATGGTGAAATTTTTTATATTTGTTCTAAACTTAAGCGGAAGATTATTGATTATCAAACAAGTTTATTTAGTTTAGAGTTGATTCAACTGGGTTTTAATATTTAATTATTGATTAAAAAACCTCAAGACGTGTATTAGTAAAGTATTAACTTATCGATTAGAGAGTAACTGTTAAAATGAATGAGGACTATTACGACGACGGATAATGCTTATGATGGGGTTTTCAGCTATTAACCCCATCAAGTCACCATGTTTAGAATTAAAAAACAAAAATGTGTTTATTGTAACTGTAGATCCAACTTCCCCTAGCGCCAGCGAGAAACCTATAAATTAAGTCTGGGTCTTATCATACTTTTTTTTAATAATCGTTGTTACATAATCTCTAATAATCGTAGTTATATAATCTCTAATAATCGTAGTTAAAATTAATTCTCTTTTATGTTTTGTGTATTTAACTCTTGCCTTACTCATCCGTCCCAGGTTAGTTAAATAAATGCAAAATAAGATATTATTTTGCAATATTTAACATTTTTAGAAGGGTCTTAAAAAGATGTTTGCAGAAATATTTTCTTTCAACAGCACAAGGTTTGATTATTGTTGAATCAATTTATCAGAATGAATTTAATGGATTCCTACTTACTTACAGAAAGTTTCAACAATACCATTTGAACCATTTTAATTTTTAATCGAATGCTTATATTTTCTGTCTTCCATTTACAGACATTTTCCAAATAAATATAGTTCTTGCGTGTTTATTACATTGAATTGAATTTCATAGTTCATGTTAATAATTACAACTTACATAGCAGAATGTTTATCTCTGGCATATTTTAAAGAGAATTTTTCCTTTCGATCTAAATAATAAGTATTTTTTCGTCATGATACGAAGCAATTCATTCACGATTTTCCTTGTATTCTTAACAATTTTTTTGTGGTAGTGTAGAAATGGATATTAAACAGATCATTGTTTTGTGTTTTTATTTCAAGTTGAAGGATAATTCTGGAGTTGCTAATATCATCAATGGTTTAGAAACCTCGATTTCAGAATATGAAGAATGTTCAATGGATGTTTCTATTTTCGATCCCATGTTTCAATTTTCAACTCTTTTAACTGTACCACTATCTATTTCAATACCTACTTCTCATGTAATACCAAACTTAATAATTCACGATAAGTCAATGAAAGTTTTAAATTGTGTTGTACAATATATTATAAAACCTGAAACCTTCTATGAAGAATTAAACATGAAAGAATTATGTGAACGCAGTCTAGATAGGAAAGATGTATTAAAATATGTATGGGCCCTTGGGCAAGTGCATATTTTTACAACAATTCAAGAATACAGATCACATTTTAATGTAATTCTTCACAGGTCACCACTTAATTTTCCAATTGCAGTATTTTACAGCATTACTCAAACGCCAATATCTTGGTGGATTTATCAAGTTTCGGAAGTACGGATTCTTTTTGTTGTAGGATCAGTATCACGCTTTAGTTTATTAAATAACTGCTATAATAATTCAATATCATGTAGAACATCGGTAAAACAAACCGTCGATAACTTGACTAGGCATGGAAAACTTCAATTTTTTTATGACCATTCATCGAATGAAACGCTTAAAATTAACATGATTTATACTAGAGACATTAACCTGACCGAACCTATTTATGGTAATTTTAATTTATGGCCAATGAAAGCGAGAATTCAAAAATCTATTCGAAATCCATTCAGAAGCGTAATTGAAGAATATGCCACATATGAAGTATTTGAGAGTTTTGTATACTTCTTAGTATTAGAGGCATTCAATTTGCATCAAATTAGAGACAAAGTATATGAAAATGTTGATAAAACTATGAAAATAATTTTCCGCAAGGCCGATGTGATACGTTCAAACAGACGTCACCAAACCTTTGAGCTGGAATACTGCTTAATTAGACGCGTAAATTTAGGCTACGTCAATGAAGCAAGACTCAAACAAAAGTTAATTGTTGTTGGAGATATCCATTACAACTTTGTAACGTGTGATGGAATTGGAAAACATTTAGACTTAAGCTTTTATATAAAGACGTACAACAGTGATGTGTGGATATATTTCTTACTAATTTCCTTATTTGTTTGCCTTTAATATTTCTATTTGAACTAATAAGACTCAATCATCAAACTGGATACATCATAGAATCCATGATAAAATTCTACCTTTACTTATTCTCAGCTTTGATTGAATCGGGCCCAAACCTATTCAATGCACTGAGAAATAGCCACAGAATGTTTGGTTTAGTCGTAGCTTGGATGATTATTTTATTAGTAAGTTTAGTAAGTTTGTATAAGGCAGTTTTCGTGGCTGAACTTACGTCTCCAATGCCGAGATCTAGTAAATGGGTAGAAGTAAATAAGATGGAAAGTTTCTTGTTCTTGTCAGGTACAAAACTTTACAGTAAGTTTGAGGTAATTTCAACTCCTGAAGTTCAACTGGACGGATTCACATACACAACGGCGTTTATACCATGTGTATGTTACCCTAAAGATTTTAAATTCATAGAAACATTATACAGATTATTAAAAACTGCTGGTGGTGCAGAATGCTCAAAAATTCTAAAAACGATTAGATCCCTTAAATTGAACCAGCCGTTAGGAATGATATGTCCTAAAGAGAAAAAATTGGATGAATTATTTGAAATGTATAAAAAGAATAAGGGGGATTTTTATGATTTCTTACAGACAAACAATTGGAATATAACTTTTGTAAGCACAATATTTGATAACTGGATTAATTCATTTTCTTTTATAATATCAAATGAGAAAAAGTTAAACAAGTCTGTTGGATATAATAATTCGATATTGCTAACATTTAAGGAGAAATATTTTTACCCATCTCAGAGTTTTCAATATTTTGTAGCTAATGCATTATTTCCAATTTGTGAACGAACAGCATATATTGCTACAGATAATGAGCTGGATGACTTTATATTTTATGCAGGGCGCAGTAAACCAGGATCACAGTTTGCAAAGGGAGGAGATAGACTTTATCCTGAATGGGAAGGATGGAGTTTTTTTGTGAATGCGCCTTGTCGTAGTAAAATAAACTTAATCGCCTACAAAAGAATCCGGGATCTTATTACCTCTGGTATATATGGAATGCTTAATAAATTTTTTAGAATTAAGTACCCTAGTAAAGTAATGACAATTGCAAAAACAATACCTATTAATAATTCTGAGAGTGCAACCGTGACGCCTTTGAAATTATTCTCAAATATTTTGACTGCTTTTTTAATTCAAATTGTATTACTTTCCATTAGTATCTTTGTATTTGTGGGAGAACTAAATATTATGACGTTGATGCATTATTGGAGCAAGTTTAAAGTATGTATCTTCAACACATTAATTAGGCATACTAATGCCTAATTAAATGAAGATCTGTTAAAAGGAATATTAAAATATTTTATCAGTAACTAATTCTAGTAGAAAATAAAATTAGCTTTGGATTTGGAATTCTTATGCCATGCTCCTTCGTAATTCCGTAGTGCATTCCATTCAAATCCAACAACTTTTCCTAACATTTTATTATAATACTATACCGTAACTTAAAGGTATCGTTGCTTTACTACTGTGTGTTTATTGTTTTTGAAAGATTGAATTAGCCCTAATTTGTTTAAAAGCGTTCTTTCGCTGTTTAATTATTGTTTCGATGTTTAACATAGAAGCTAAATTCTTTATATAAGGTATTGAAAAATAAAATTTAATATGAAAAGATAAAAAGGCTATTACAATTTCTTTTAAAATAATCATATTCACACGACAAATTGAAATGGTTAATAAATTTCAAAGCAAATAACGTTCCGTGATGATATTTTTGTGTATTACTTATTCCATATTCGGTTTAGCAATCATTTAGGAAAGTATTTCATTCTATTAGTTGTATTTATATAATAGCAAGATGCCAGAAGTCGGCAACATTTTCAATGTATTTTTTACAATTAAGATTATTTTGATGATTTGATAACATATATTGAAACTACATCTCTTTATTTCATTGTTGTATAAAGGCTAGAGGTGGGATAGGGTCGGCCTTTTTTCAAAAAACCCTGCCTAACAAGCCCATAGGGTTTCAAAATTCTAAACCCTAAAACCCTAATTTTTTTCTAAACTCGACCCTCCTGTCTATAACCCTATTAGAGAAAAGAAACCCTGACCATAGGGTACCCTATTAAAACCCTACAAATTTTTTTTTCGGTATTAATACAGATTTAATTACATAAAAAGACTAATGAGAATTTTTATTAATAAATGTGAGGTCTCCAAGTGTGGTTGCACTTAATTGAGTGCGTTTTGGTGTAAGAATTGATCCAGTAGTAGAAAAAACACGTTCATCGGCTGCTTGAGATGCTGGAACAGATAGAATGCGCGCTGCAACAATACGAAGTCAGGGAAGATTTGTAGCGCGAAACCAGAATTGGAGAAGATCTTCTGTAGGTTCTTCTATTAAACGGAATATATTTGACTAATATCAGAACGTTTGTGATAAATATTTAACTTACTTGCATAGCGCTGTGACAAATATACATCAACTTCATTTGCTTCCCTACTAGGGAAGCAAAGTTGCAGGAAGTAGGGAAGTTGATGTATTATTATTTTTGTTGATGGAGCCTTTATTAAAGGCTCCAATATAATACTTCGTAAGGAATCCGTAAATATAACCTTTTAAAGCTTTAACGAAAACCAAATAGACAAGGGTTCTAAGACGCAACCAACAACCAACGAGCATAGCAAAAGTTAGTTTTATCAATGTGGTTGTACAAATTAATATTATATCGATGTTAGCAAAGACAGAATGAAATAATCGCATTATCACTTTATATCATTGTTATGTAACAGTTGCAATAAATGACACGCGCAGCAGAGCTTAAGACAATTAATAATATAACAAAAATTGGCCCTATTCTCCAATCAGTTATTTTGAATGCTTTAACTCTGGCAGCCTTTTTGTATTCATCTATTTTATGAAGTTCATTATCTGAACATATTCGTTAATCATACAACATTCGTAATATTCCAGCCTGTCCTAGTTTTTTGAATATGCTCAATAACAAATTCTTTTTAAAACCTTGGAAAGTCTATGATGCAGGCATGTATTTATTTTGGTTTTGTATGAATTTACAATACAATACCTTGGTATTCTTGATTTCATACTTGAAAAAGTATTTAAAATACGAGTTGTCCATCAGCGACAGCTATGGCAAGTAGAGTATCCAGATTTAACCAAAATCAATCACATCTTAAACACAATGTTAACCAAAACGAGAAATCAATCACTTTTATACTCAAATCAACATTCACTGCCTGAGAAATATTTCTTGAATTAATTGTCAGAATGTATCCAGGCTATTATTGTACGTGATTTTATTAATGGATGTAACAAAGTGAAATTCAATTTTAATGTGATTATTTTCGATGACGCAATGTTTTACACCAAAAGACGTAACTTAATATATGAAACCCTTTCTTCTATTACAGTATCCTCGCTAGCATATTGAAGGTCGGCATCATCAACTGGAGCTGCTGACAAATGAAAAATATCATGTTTGTTTACACTTAAACTCACATTATTATTTATTTAGGGCACACAATTGCTTTCAACACGAAGAAGAAAGGTACCAGTTGTATAATGCGATGATAGAGTAAAGCAATGAATACTCCACCAAATCTCTAAACCGCTGATTTAGCAATAATATTCCTCTGATATCAAATGAAAATTGACACCAAATTCACATCAAGTAAGACTCCTGTGCTGTCAATATATGGATTTGTTGTCAATATTTCTTGGTATTTTAAATGGGATACGATTTTTAAAATAAAAGTGTCAAGCAAAAAGTAATTTATCACGTCGAACCATACACTAAATGACTTGACGATTAACAATTAACGTTCAAACCAAAGTATGACAACGCATTGTAAAAATTCGCTTGAAACTCACAGATTAAATTGAATTAATAAATTCACAACTTAATAGTTGGAATTTATTTTAAATTAGACTATTTTTGACAATATTGGGCTTGCGAGTGGGGGGAAAATGTACAGAGAAGAGAAGAACGACACTCTTTTTTTCTCTTACGAAAATTGACATTACGGTCAACTTTGACCTTAAATTGTGATGATTTTTGCGTGAGGTTCGTTTAATCTGGAGATGCAGTGAAATTTTAATTGTTATTTTCTGTAGAAAAATGTTTAAAAAAATTCATAACTCAGAAAAAAAATGTCAGAAATCCCCGCCTCCCCACCTCCCACTCGCAAGCCGAATATAAATTATGTCATATAAATTATTTAAATTACCATTACTTTTAAACGTTAGCTTGTTGTATAAAAATTTATGATTTATGATACGAAGCAGTCGTTAAGCTTAGTTTCTTCTCTTTTTTTAATTAATTATATGTAAGTTTTAACAAAATCAATTTTTCCGAAATAAAAGCATGGGTTTAGTTTGTTAAAGAATTATTCTTAAGAAAAGTTAGCATTATTATTCCTGGCGAGGTGAAAGGTTGTCTACCACCTCCATAATTCCAAAAATAGGAAGAAAAGAAATGAAGTGAACCTTGGTGAAGGGTCTTCTTGGACTTTATCCTTATGAGTCATTCTTTCTCCGAATTCGATTCAATCATCGATCATCATCTTCGTCCCTTTCTCAGCTTTTCGTCTTCAGTTCTAAACTTCTTTTGTCAGCAGTCACACCAATTTTCTTTTTAATCCTCAGTTCATTAAATTTAAAGTCGAAGTGGAAAATATGGCAGCTAAAGGTCCCAATTCTCCAGTGCCACCAACTCAAGATTATCCAAACGCACCACCACCGTATTCACCAAGGAGCCCTACATTTAATTCTTCAAATGTTTTCGAAATGACTTCGCCTCCTGGTTCGGGTATTCAAAGCTCTCTTATGGAAGAAAGTGGCTTCATTGAAAATGGACTTCTTGGAAATAAAACTCCAGTGGAATTGCTGCATTCGTCTGCAAAAGCTTCACGGACTTTATTTCTAAGGTAAAAAATTGTCTCTTTTTTCTCAAGTAAAAAATATTTTGCACAAAATTTTTTGTAAGTATACTAAATGACCGAATCCAATTGACTCGTTATATTTTATTTTACTTATCTGTTTTATTTTAGGAAAGTATTTGGAATAATTTCATGTCAAACTATAATCGCTTTGCTTATTGTTGTTGGATGTATCTACATCCCAGCAATCAACGAAGGCATGGATCCAGATCATATTTCAGGATTCGAATTCTGGAGTCTTTGGACGCTTGGATTCATAATAATTTCATTAGTGATGGCCAGTTCCAAAAACTTTATGCGGAAACCTCCTATGGATCTGATTCTTGTTGGTTTAATTACCATCGGAATCGGACTCGCTTTAGGAACTTTGTCTGCTCGCCTAGCGTAAGTTTCAGTTTTAATAAATAATTTTAAGATATGATATTTTTAATGTCTGTTAAAATTATACGCTTGATTAATTTTTTTCCATTTTAGAAATGAAAATATTCTAATCGAAATTGGGATTGTGGCTTCCATCTGTATCTGCGAGGTTGGATTTACTTATCAACAGACGTACCAATTCACACCAATGATTTCCGTTTCATTTACATGGGCACTACTTCTCCTTACTTATGGCTTCTTGAACATTGGTTTCAGTCCAAAGGATGCAGCATATATTTTGATTCCACCTGCTGCATTTCTTACTTATTTGATCGTCGGAACACAAATCCTGGTCAAGAATGAAGACAAAGCTTTGACTTCTGCTGAAATTTATTTCGGAGCTGCTCTTATTACAATGTGTCTAATCTCTGCAATTTCGACAGGTACACGACATATTCTTGGAGTTATCCCATGCTGCAGATGTTTGAAGCCAAAATCAAAATCTGCTGTGAACGGACATGTTAATACTTCAATTATTATCAACGTAAGAGGTTAATTTATCTTTAAAAAATGACAAATACACCTTTTTGTTTAGTACTTTTTTTATTTCATTATTTAATTTTTTACATTCAAATTATACTTATTTTATATTTGACCCAGGTAATTCAACTTTTAAAATATTTTATTACGAAAAATAAAACCATAAACGTTCTAATAAATAACATGCGCAACAAAAAGTTAGGAAAGTTAATAGTATGAGGAAAATTGGACCAATTCTCCAATCAGTTATTTTAAATGGTTTTACTCTGCTAGCTTTTTTATATTCATGAACTTTATAATCTTCATAATATCGTTTTATAATATAGTCGTCACTCCCATAGAGCATCCTTAAAATTCCAACCTCTCCCAGTTGGTTGGCGATTACAGACAACAACTTGCTTTTTATACCTTTAAAAGAATATAACATGGGCATATACTTATTGTGGTTTTGGATAAATTTACAATACACCGTTTTGTTTTTCTTTGTTTCATATTTAAAAAAGTATTTGATGGAAATTTCTTTTTCAGGAAAAGCCACCTTTCTTGTGCCAACCAAATCGTAGTAATTAATCATATCGCTGGGAGTTGGTAAAATTGTATTCTTTTCGAAAGTATCCTTCGAAACTCCATCACTTTCAAACAATTCCACAAATATTTTGTAGAAAGTGTGATTTCTGTTCAACTTTAAAACAGGTAGGAGTAACTGATACTCTTCTTCCACAATTAATTCCTTCAAAGATTTAATTGAGGTTATTGGAGGTGGAGCAGTTATACAACTATTTAGGAGACATTTATATTTTGCATAAATAACAACAAAAAAAATTCCTGTTAATGCCTTAAGCTTTATTTGATTTCTTCTCCTTTCCAATCTTCTTGCACTATTTTTTATATGTAATTCTATTTTACTATAAAAAAATAATGTTAATTTTGTTAAAACAATCATTACAAATGAAGGAACGTCAATCGGTCTCAGCCAAAAATAAAAATCGAACATCTTTGTTTCTGTTGAATTTTTGCAATACCTAAAGTGATAATATGCATCATCAAAACGATACGCCTCACGAAGTGTAGAATAATGTCGAGCGTAACCGTTAATGTCAGGTTGCGCATCAGATATTGCAAACTGTGAATTTATCATTGGGTGCATAGTGAAATTCAGCTTTGCTCTTAACGTGTCCATAACATAATGTCTTGCCTCACATCCAATATAATAACTTTTTATGAAAGATTTTTTATTACAAAATGCTATTGAGAAGGAAGAATCATGACTAATTGAGCTTACTCCAACCTTTGACAAATGAAAATTTCGGATATTTTCAGTACAGAAAGTTAAGTTTTTGTTAAAATAAGGCACACATTTGTTTTCTAGTGGATGAAGCAAATTCTTCGTCGTATACAGTAAGAAAATGTTATAGACCTGCACAGAATTTATAGAAATACCTGGCTCGTTGTTTAGAAAAACAACAAAATATTTTTCTGGTAAAGTTGGAGCACTTATTTCACATTTAAGGTCGTAAGCCAATACTAAGAATGTGGATCTACTATCGATAACATTTCGTGGATAATTCAAATATCCCAAATGAAAACACGTCCATGCCAAAACAATAATGTTGACATGACAATAGTTTTTGTTGAATAAATATTCAGAATCCTTATATTTTTCAGTGTCGTTTGAAGTAAATACAGTTCTTTGATATTGTATAAATGTATCAACTCCGAGTAAGTTTTGTGTGAAGTCGGATTCTGATACAGCGGAAACAGCGTAGATATTTACTAAGCAATTTTCTGGATTAAATATTTCCAAATTCATACTCAAGTTTCAGCAAACTGCTTCTTAAAATAAAGACTACGAATAGAGTAAATAGCGTTTGGGTTTACTGTAACCAGGTTACCTCGATGAAAACAATTGATATAGAGAATACTAAGCCATTTGATATTCAGAGATTAGAACAATTTTAAATGCCCATGTTTCAAAAATACTTTAAGCAAAAGAAATGTTCCAAATAATACCAACCGCCTTTTCTTATTTTCATAAAGTTGTATTTTAGAACTCAGAAATTTTTTCGTGTTCTTCTAATCTGTTTTAAACGGACATGCTAAGACTTTAATTATCATTCACGTAAGAGGATAATAATTTTTTAAAAAATGTCGAATGCACTTTTTCGTTTTAATACTTTTTTACTAGTACATTATTTAATTTTTTACGTGTTTTACATCGAAATTATATATGTATTCATGTTTTTCACTATGTTGAGCCATTTGATGTTAAGAGATAAAAACAATTTTAAATGTTCACGTTTCAAAAATATTTCAAGCAAGAGTAATATTCCAAATAATACCAACAGCCTTCTTTTATTTTGATTAAGTATTATTTCAGGACTTACACCATGTTTCAACTGTTTTTCTAAACTGCTTTAAACGGACATGCTGACACCTTAATTATCATCAACGCAAGAGGTCAACTTTTTTATTACATATTTAATTTTTTAATAACTAAATGGCATACATATCTCATACTTGACCCAGAAAATTCAACTTCTAAAATATTTTATGTGGAAAAATAATACCATAATTGTTCTATTAAATGACATGTGCAGCAAAAAGTTAGGAAAATTATTAGTATGATGAAAATAGGACCTATTCTCCAATCAGTTATTTTAAATGCTTTTACTCTGCTAGCATTTTTATATTCATCAAGTTTATGATATTCATAAAATAGTTTTTTAATATTGTCGTCACTCGCATATAACATCCTTAGAATTCCAATCTCTCCGAGTTGGTTTACGATTATAGACAACAACTTGCATTTCATACCAGTAAATAAAAATAAAATAGGCATATACTTATTGTGATTTTGGATAAATTTACAATACACTGTATTGTTTTTGTTTAATTTATATTTAAAAAAGTATTTGATGGAAATTTCTTTTTCAGGCAAAGCCACCTTTCTTGTTCCGGTCAAATTGTACAAATATATCATATTACTGTGAGGTTGTGAAATTGTGTTTTTTTCGAAAATGTCATTCGAAACTCCATCACTTTCAAACAATTCGACAAATATTTTATAGACAGTGTGATTCCTGTCCAATCCAAAGAAATACAGTAGAAGCTGATACTCTTCTTCAACAATTAATTCCTTCAAAGATTTAATTGAAGGTATTGGAGGTGGAGCAGTTATACAACTATTTAGGAAACATTTATATTTTGCATAAATAGCAAGAAAAAGAATAGCAGTTAGTACCTTAAGCTTTTCTTGATTGCTTGACCTTTCCAATCTTGTTGCACCATATTTTAAACCCCCTATGGATCTGGTCCTTGTTGGTTTAATTACAATAGGAATCGGGATGGCTCTAGGAACTTTGTCTGCTCGCCTAGCGTAAGTTTTAGTTTTAATAAATAACTTTAAGAATTGATCTTTTTAATATTTGTTAAAATTATAAGGGTGATTATTTTTCTCTAATTTCAGAAATGAAAATATTCTAATTGAAATTGGAATTGTTGCTTGCATCTGCATCTGCGAAGTTGGATTTACTTTTCAACAAAAGTACCAATTCACACCAATGATTTCCATTTCATTTACTTGGGCACTACTTCTCCTTACTTATGGCTTATTGAACATTGGTTTCAGTCCAAAGGATGCAGCATTTATTTTGATTCCACCTGCAGCATTTCTTACTTATTTGATCGTCGGAACACAAATCCTGGTCAAGAATGAAGACAAAGCTTTGACTTCAGCTGAAATTTATTTCGGAGCTGCTCTTATTACAATGTGTCTAATCTCTGCAATTTCTACAGGTACACGACATATTCTTGGAGTTATCCCATGCTGCAGATGTTTGAAGCCAAAATCAAAATCTGCTGTGAACGGACATGTTAATACTTCAATTATTATCAACGTAAGAGGTTAATTTATCTTTAAAAAATGACAAATACACCTTTTTGTTTAGTACTTTTTTATTTCATTATTTAATTTTTTACATTCAAATTATACTTATTTTATATTTGACCCAGGTAATTCAACTTCTAAAATATTTTATTACGAAAAATGAAACCATAAACGTTCTAATAAATAACATGTGCAACAAAAAGTTAGGAAAATTATTAGGATGAAGAAAATTGGGGCAATTCTCCAATCACTTACTTTAAATGCTTTTACTCTGCTAGCTTTTTTATTTTCATCAATTTTATAATATTCATAAAATCGTTTTGTAATATTGTCGTCACTCGTATGTAACATCCGTAAAATTCCAACCTCTCCCAGTTGGTTGATGGTTACAGACAACAACTTGCTTTTCATACCAGTAAATACATATAAGATAGGCATATACTTATTATGGTTTTGGATAAATTTACAATACACCGTTTTGTTTTTGTTTATTTTATATTTAAAAAAGTATTTGATTGAAATTTCTTTTACAGGCAAAGCCACTTTTCTTGTTCCAATCAAATCGTTCAAATTAGTATTATTTGGAGGTGGTATAATTGCATTCTTTTCGAAAATATCCTGCGAAATTCCTTCAATATCAAACAATTCGACAAATATTTTGTAGACAGTGTGATTCCTGTCCAAACCTATGAAAGGCAGTACAAACTGATACTTTTCATCGACAATTAATTCCTTTAAAGATTTAATCGAAGTTATTGGAGGTGGAGCAGTTATAAAACTATTTAAAAAACATTTGTATTTTGCATAAATAGCAACAAAAAGAATACCAGTTAATACTTTAAGCTTTATTTGATTTCTTGTACTTTCCAATCGTTTTGAACCATTTTTTAAACGTAATTCAGTTTTACTATAAATAAATAATGTTAATTTTGTTAAAATAATCAGTACAAGAGACGGAACGTCAATCGGTCTCAGCCAAAAATAAAAATCGAACATCTTTGTTTCAGTTGAATTTTGGCAATACCTAAAGTGATAATATGCATCATGTGAGCGATATATCTCTTTAAGTGCTGAATAATACTGAGGATAGCCACTAGCATCTGGTTGGACATCCGATATTTTAAACTGTGATTCTATTATTGGATACACTATAGTGAGATTTAGCTTTGTTCTTAGCGTGTCCATAACATAATGTTTTGCCCTACATCTATGATAATAATAGCTTTTTGTAAAAGATTTTCTATTACAGAATCCTGGTGAGTAAGAAGCATCATGGCTAAATGGCTTGACTCCAATCTCTGACAAATGAAAATTGGGGGATTTTTCACCACAAAAAGTTAAGTTTTTGTTAAAATAAGGCACACATTTGTTTTCAAGTGGATGTAGCAATATCTTAGTCGTATGAAGTAAGAAAATGTTGTAGACTTGCACAGAATTTATAGAATCTGGTTCTTTGTTTAAAAGTACAACAAAATATTTTTCTGGAAAAGTTAGAACATTTAGTTCCCAATTAAATTCGTAACCCAACACTAAGAATGTGGATCTACTGTCGATAACATTTCTAGGATATCTGGAATATTCCAGATGAAAACACATCCATGCCAAAACAATAATGTTGACATGACAATAGTTTTTGTTGAATAAATATTCAGAATCCATATCTGTTTCAGTGCCATTTGAAGTGAATACTGTTCTTTGGTGTTGTTTAAATGTATCCACTCCGAGTAAGTTTTGAATAAAGTCAAACTTAGTGGAAACAGCGTAGATATTTACTAAGCAATTTTCTGGATTAAATAGTTCAAAATTCATATTCAAGTTTAAGCAAACTCTGCTTCTTCAAATAAAGACAAGTTTATTACATCGGTCAAATAGACTAAATGACGTTTGGGTTTCCTGTAACCAGGTTACCTCGATGAAAACAATTGATATTGAGAATACTAAGTCATTTGATATTCAGAGATAAGAACAATTTTAAATGTCCATGTTTCAAAAATATCTCAAACAAGAGCAATATTCCAAATAATACCAACAGCCTTCTTTTATTTTCATAAAGTTTTATTTTAGGACTCACAAAAATTTTCAAGTGTTTTTCTAATCTATTTTAAACGAACATGCTATTAATTATCATCAACCTAAGAGGTTAATGAGTCTACCTCAACACCTCTAAAAAATCTACCTCTACTCTAATTACCTCTACCTAATCTACCTCTAAAAAATCTACCTCTACTGAATTTAC
>JAQGCN010000589.1:0-18054 GCA_034699725.1 Friesea truncata
TCATTTAAAAATTCATATTTGGTCAAAGATTCTACTGTTTTGACTCCTGTAGGATGAATTTTTATATTCTTTTGGAGTTTAGAGATGATAAAGATAATAATTTGCAAGATCGTCAACCTTCATATTCCCTTGTCCATCCAATGTCAACGGGGTTTGAGTTGAGTCTTTTTACAATATTTTAACAATGGAAATAATTACAAAACTCCTAATCCTAAACTTTTGTTTCAAAGTTAATTGGAAGAGGTGAGCTCTTCCTTTGTTTTTTCATAAGTTTATTTGTCCGTTTTTAATCTGTGTGGGTTGCTATTGTTAGAATTTAAATGAATAGCAGCAGTATTTGAGTGTTTAACTTTATATTTTCTTTTGGCACGTGTATTATATTTATGGATGATGGGCCTTATTTCTTATTAATCTTCACCTCGGCTTTATTATTCTGGCCTTCAGTTTTTATGCTTTCGTTAAAAAAACAATAAGTATCTTGCAAATTAAAAATCAGGAAGATTGAAAATATTGTTCTTGCGTATTATTGCTGCATGAAGTGCGTAGTGTCATTTGAACCAAAGAATAAACGTTGTAATAACAACTGCTGAAGACGAAATTCATTTTATAAATAATTTATATCAAGTATGAAATTCAATATATTTGATATTAATTATAGATTTTAATCTTAATAATAGAATAATTTCTTGCACTGAAACAACGGTACTTGCAACGTGAAAATTCTGTTTGTATTTACTTAGGAAGTTTCATCTTTAAGTTAGTTTTCGTGTACTCATAATTTAATCTTAGAATAGGATTATGTCATGTCAAAAGGAATAAAATAAGAATTTGTTAAAAAGTTCCTTCAACTTCCGAAATCGAATTCTCATCCAATTAAATTTAAGATTTGTCAGAGCTACTACATCCGCTTTAGTTTTTTATGAGGGATTTCAATTCATTCAGATTAGTAATATACAGAATAACTTTCAACGGATATAAGAGCAAATGTTTCTTTGCTTAAATAAATTTAGGGACATTGACAGTTTGTAAACGTCAGCAGCATTAGCAGTCCCAAGAGGATGAATTGAGTTCCTGTTGCGGTTTGTATGTTTCCATGAACCAATTTAATTCTATGAAGGTCGTAGTGTGGGAAGGGTCAACATAATTAAAATATGACATCAAGATTAATTGAATTGTGTAATAAAAACCGACCCTATTTTTAGGCTCCTTTCAATTTCTATAGTAGATCCCTCCGTAGGCGAACTATGGCGTAAATACAATGAAAATTTTCATAACAATGAAATCCTTTACTGATTTCAATTTCCTTCGCTGTTTTACCAATTGGACCGAGACGTGTTGAACAAATTAGATTATTCAAAGAAATACAGTAAAAAAGATATAAATTGCAAACCTGATTTTTATATTTAATTCAGCATGCAAAAAATAGAAATGACATAACAATTTTACCAAAATAGCCTCAAAACTTCCTTGTTAGCCGACAAATTGCGGAGAATGGAGGATTTTCTTTTTAATCGTGACAGCATCAATCTAACAACTTAAAAATAGAAATATATTCCTTATATGTATAATAATCTATTTTATAAAATGTATTTTGAGGTTGGATTGTGTAAAGAGAAAGTTTTGAAGGATATCAAAGAGAATATTTGATTATATTTTTTCATGAATAATATGATCCTCTTCAAGAGTTTTGAGTAGTGGAAAGCTTGATTTTTCAACGTGACTCCAGAAGAAATTGCTTTGCTTTAGATATGAAATAAAATGCATGTTCCGTATGGTTTCTATTCCTGGGAAAAATTTTATAACAGCATACTATTTTGGTTTCTGGATGATCTCTGATGTATGTTATTATTTATGCCTAACGGAGTGTAAAAAAACATATGAATATGATGCTGTGATGTTTTCATTTCATATAATCATGATGATAATACGATAGTGTGTTAATACTGATGTTGATCTTAATTTCATCATTTGTATTACAGTCAAGTCGTGAGGATGGGAGTAAATCTCCAGGGGCTTCAAACATGTCAACGTCTTCGGGATCTGCGTCTTCTTCAACGTCTGTCTCACCACCACCGTCAAAGGTAAAGTAAAACCACTTAAATTTTTTTATATTAAATATTATATTACATAAATCAATAATACAATCAAAATTCCACAAATAAACTCTCAAAAAGGTGTGCATTTTTATATTTAAATAAATCCAACACCTGTTAAACTCACTTGTGAATTTATTCTGAAACGAAGCAACAATTTAAAATGTAGGAATATTATTTTCCATGACCTTCTAAAAGAATTTTATCCAACTTTATGCCACTGTCATTCATCTTGACTTTACTCCGCTTGATTACAATAATCGATCTAAAATCAGGTTTTTAATGCTTGATTTTCATTTACGCCACAGATTTCATTTCAAGAGCGTCAAGTTTTTAAAATCCTTTAACTTCATTATTTGCACTGAATATAAAAGCTTTTTTGCTAAGTTATACTGCACCGTACGATAAAATTCAGGTGTCAGTTTTACTTTGGCTTCCTTGATTCTTTAGTCACCTTGTAATTTTATTTAGCTACACTAAAAGGAAACTATAAAAATCAAGTTAAGGACTGTGTATGTAGTGTCTTTTTAAGATAAATTTGCCTGTTTGCGTAGACAAATCTTGGCTTCTGCCATGACTTTTGTGTCCAACCTAATGTGAAGGGTTCAGAGATTAAGCATGTCCTAAGCTAAACATTTGTGGGTGATTGAACTTTTCTACTTAATTTCTTCCTTTCATTTTTATTTCTCTGGAAGATTTCCAAATGCTCAAATAAATTCTTGTTTTAAGGCTTAAATCAAGTAAATACAATAAAAATTTAAGTAGAAAACCTTAAGTTTTTTAATTAATTAATAATAATATCCAAGTGAAAGCCTTGGGACACTTAAGCTGCTCTAAGTACAACAGGTGTAACTTTCAACAAGGTTTTGTTATTTCGTACGTTACTTGAATGTTGAATATTCTTTAAATGTGAAGCAGCAGCTAGCATAGCACTTGTATAATTAAGAAAAAAGGGTGGAACTTATTATGCCTTCGTTTTTTTTCACAAAATAATAAAACTCATAGTGCGAATCGTTAAATCTTAGCCTGGAGATGAGTAATTAAATATTTCAAAATTGAAGCTTGTGCCTTGATTCAAGTATCTCATCTCTGACATGGCGGCTCTCATTACTTAAAGAAGCTCATAATTAAAACTTGCTTCGTTGTCGGTTTAAAGATGATTTTAACATCCTTATTCATTTGAATGGCTTTCGCAGAAAGGTTATCATTTCATTTTGCATACAAAAAATATAAGCCATATAATTTTGAGCAAGCTTCTTTGTCCGTTGATGAGTCATATATTCAGTTATTGGAATTTTAGGAAAGAATATATGGGTCATGTTACAAGGTAGTCATTAAATATTTTGAGGAACCATTTCATTTTCCAAAGCGAGAAGCGTGATTAACGAAGGTGAATTTGCTTACAGAGATTTATAATTAATTACTCCTGTCTATTATACTTGGGGAAAATTGAAAAATGAGAATAGCTCAAAATGTTGTCAGGGGGAGCCCAAAGGCATGAACTTGAAAGGTATGGATAGTATGGGCATGGATTCTTCTGAAATTTGATACCTTACGAGGGATTGACTCAGAAATCACAAAAATATAAATCTGAAACCCTATATTTTAGGAATTATTTTTGTTGGGAGTAAAATGACAGTGTAATTAGTGGTATGGCTGACGTATGATTATTTTTATGTTTCAGGAGTTGTTGGAAGAAGTTTTGATGGGGCCTGGACCATATCCAATGGTCGTATTACCAAGACGTGGTGGTTACTGGGTCGAAGGTGCTGGATCAGAAACTCCTCCAGAATTTTCATCATTAAATTCCTCCAATGGCATTGGTACTACTGGACTTATGCCCAAACCAAGAATTGATCAAGATGAAACTGCTCTGGCTTATAGAAAGTACTTCGTTGGAAAGGTAAGTTAAAAATGCTTTCGGCTATAATAAATATTTTGAGTCTTGTAAAATTAATTATTTTTTTAATTCACAATTTTCGTGCAAGGCAAACACATACTTAATAATGTTTAGTTTACATTATTGACATTGACATTGGAGTAACTTTCCTTTGTTTGAAATTAATAGTTCGTCTATTTCATTTAGAAAGTTAAACCATAATATGCATATTCGATATTTTAATGAGGTGAAAATAAAATTGATGCTGAAGGTGAAGGTCAAGCAATTAAAAAGTAAAGTGGAATTTTAAATCTAAATATGATAATACTACAATAATGGGAGAGTTAAAACAGGTATTTTTTTTACAATTAAGGGAGATCGCATACTAATTCCGGATGATAAGATCCACATGCTTTTGAATAATGGGTACTTTATTTTCATCCTTGTGAGAAAGTTAAGCATAGGAAATGAATCAAGTGATCATCGTAGGAATAAAAGGAAGGATCCTTCTTCCGTGCGTTGAATCGAAGTTAAAGATTTGAATTGGAGAGGATTATGATCATAAAAAGAAAAAAAAAGGATCTAAGGATATGTGATTATGTATGGGCCGTTGAGCATGAGAATAAACGCTTATTTATAAGATAGAGATTTAGTATTTTCAAAAGCATGAAGAAATTAAAATAGTTTCAAAGATTATTCATAGTATATCTTGTCTTGTTCATGTTGCGTGTGTAACGTTATGTCAAATTTTATACTCTGACATCTTGAGACTAATGCCTTATTCTCTGACGAGCATCCCATTCCCATTGTATCAACTTTAATTCACGTAACGTGATTGGTGAAAATCTTATTGTTAGTCCTTATGTCACTAGACAAAAGTATTGGACAGCAATGGTGACATTTATGCCATTGTTCGATGTCTTTAGTTTTCTATTTAAGCTAACCATTGACAGTTCGCCGTAATAACTTTAAAGGAGGATAAGATTAGCCATTATCACATACATAACTGAATCATGATTGTCAGATTGTATTTTTTTGAGGTACTTTCCTCCTTGTTTATGGTCAACTGACTTTTGTTCTACAGACATGATGGCATCATTTTTCCAATTTGCGTTCCTCAGGTGTTCTAATTGATTCTTTGTTTATACAATTTTTATCCTCTGGTTATTAAATTTCAGTCTCGTCATCAACTTCATGACTCATTTATACATCATTTATTAAACCTATTATGCTTTTCTTTGTCTTTTGGGAAAGAATATCCAGAATTTGGTTAAGACTGGATTTTTATGAGTCGTAAAATTGCCATACTGAAGGGTAAACTCGTGTTGAACTTGCGTATATTTATAATCCTTCTGAGAGGTTTATATGAATTTTGTTAATAAAAAAATTTCTCTTAATTATGTATGTTTAGGAATTAGTGGTGTAATTAATGATATCGTGCACTTGTGCTTTTATTTTAGAGCACAGCACACACGTGGAAATATAAAAGTCACAAATGGATTTTACTTTTACTTTCAGAAAGGATTAACGAACATACATTTTGTATTTCATGACGACTGTTCAGACGAGTAGGTCCCATAACGAGCTTTCTATTTTTGGCACTTTTACTTGTTATGAGCTCTTACAAAATTATCTACCAAACCCATACTAAAATCGGTTCACTTCACTTATTTCCCAATTAGATGCACGTGGTAAAAGCGTTTCTAGGTTTAGCATCTAGGAAACCTTAGATGCTAAACAGGATATGCTGTGCTGAATCCTTTATCCAAAATAGGAATTTTTAGTTGTGAAACAATATTCTTTCACATTTTGAAACATTGTATTGTACCATTCAACTAGTTTTCGCAAGTACTCGACGATTCTTTTAACCTAAGTCGCCTAGCGTGAGTATATAAAAAGCAGTTCATAATTTATATATAGTTCTACAAAAATTATTTTAAAAATCCGATTCCTAAGATTCCAATTTCGTCTCTTGTATCAAATATTTACTTTAGCAAATATCCTGCAAAATTGTTCAAAAGTCTGTTCATTTGATGTCACACATATGCTATAATGTACCCAGACCCATTTCTTTAAAAGTACCCAAGGGATGACGGAAAAGAAAGGGTTTGTAGTTAGGTGTTTCCTAGGAATAATTGAGCTACCTTTGCTATATTACTGAATGACGACGCTCCGTGTCAAATTGAACCTTCGTTCAATCTTCCTTTTTTGGGCAAAATCGTGCTTTGTTTTCACATCCAGGGTCGAGTAAGTAGGACCCATTTGGTTGGACAACTGCCTTCGGCACAAAACAAAACACGACGAATGGAATTAAAGAAACTATGGTGATTAGGATGAAAATGACATTCAACGAAGAATTGTTTTCTTCTTCCTTACCTGAAAAAAAATATTCTTCACATCTGTAATCTAACATGTACACAATTGTTCATTCATAGTTTAAGGACATTTTTGTTGGTGTTATGTTTTCTGTGGCCATTGATTTTAATCTTCGGACTGTACTTCTGCCTTGGACCAGCTGCAGGCAGTGAGCCAAGCGAGCGTACGACATTCGTTTTGTCTGTAAATAAAGAAACACAACACACCTGCCCATCTTCAAAATCAATATAACTCATTTCATTTCCACACTTTTAGTTTCAACATTTTATAATGTAGTAAAGGGTTGCTTGAAAACTACAACCCCATCTGCTTTATAAATCTCTGCCGTTGGCCATATTAAAGTCCATATAAAATCTAAATGGACACAACGTAACAAAGAAAACAAAGATTATGGATTACGACCAGGAGGAATTAACTTTAAAAAAATAAATTCATTTGTTTTTGTATGCCTAACGGACTCAAAAGTAGGGATGTTGTTGATTTATTGTAAAGCATTACTGAGTACCCCTTTTATTGATTTTTCCAAACAGACACAGGAAACTAGAGTGGGGGACCCTTTTTTTGGTTTGTGATTTGAATACGAGTTCGTTGGCCTGGAAAGTCGTTGAATTTAAATTGAACGTGTGATTCATGGAGAAAGTGGAGGTGAGAGGGTTTAAAGTGGGTTTTGAAGTCCCATGAGCCACTTCACTTTTACTAAGAGCTCTCTTAAGATTAGGAAGTGATAGTAGTGTGATACATTCAAAATGTAAGCTGCTTTCTGATATTTGAGGAGTAAAGGAAAAAGGGGTACACGCTTCTATTTTTAGGACCCTTGTCAGAAGTTTCGGTTTTTGAACGGTGTTGTTGAATGTTGAAGTTGGAAATGGATGGATGGAGTGAAAGATTTTGGTCCAAATACGCTTCGTATTTCTAACAGCTTGTTTATTGAGCTCTATTCTATTTGAGTTCCTCGGCCTGTAACTTAAGTAATAGCTTTTACTGGTGGTTCTTTCATATCTTACCTTCCAATTTTTAAAATTGACAAGAGGTTTAGACTTAAAAGGAGCTGAATTTTTTTTGCTTTGACTAAAAGAAAGCACGACAAAGCATTGACCCAATTCATTAACCCCAATGGTGGTCCAGCGAAGTCTATGAGTCTAAAAACATTCAAGAAAGCATGATCTTAGTTTCCGTCTCACTCAATTGAATTAAATTGAGATGCTTGCTTTCACTTTCCGACTCTTGATTTGCCCTCATTTCTTAACTGTTATTATTGCATTTCGACGTTTGTCACCGCTATTAGTGCCCCTATTGTTACTTTGGTAAAATTGGGATAATGGTATAGAAATTATAACCTCTTCCGCTGCGGTGAATTTCTAGTGTTATTGCCATCATTGGACTCGATCTTGACTTGGTTTGACAGAGGAATGATGTGTAAGATGGAATTGTGGAAGTAGGTTGAAGTGAAATCGAGTAAAAGGCAGAAGAAGCAACAAACACCATAATCATAACAATTGAAAGAGAATCTTGTTAAGGATTTTCCATTTCTAACAATACAGTAGTAAGAAAGATGACCGGTTGCTTCCTTTTGCTTTGTCACCATTATTGTCATTTTCTAGTTTTGTCATTTGGACTATTGTTAATCGATGCTTTCTAGTTCAGCCCAACCACGAAATAATTATTATGATTAAGAAAAATAAATGTTCGTGTCTTGAATTATAAATCCACTTGGGTTTTAATTATAATAGACGATAGTGTGAAATTATAAAGAATTCAAAAGCAAAATGAAACTTATTATGATTTCTACAAAATCAGGAGAAATCATATTATTGCGAATTAGTTAATTTACCAACAGAGTTTTTAAAAAGTTTTAAAAGGTTCCTGTGGATGACTGCTGTTCAGCAGCAGCGTGTTTATGAACCCGAAACTTCCTTTATCTGAAACTATTTCCCACGAAGGCTCCCCTCTTCCGGTCCACCTGTCGATCAATGCTTCTTAAACAGAAGTTGCCATGGTATACCCAAGGTTATTTGACATGACAACGTTAGAATGAGTCGTTTATAATGAGAATGTATAAATGAGTCGTTTAGTTACTTTCTTGTTGTCAAGGAACCTTGTGGTCTACCCATCATCATCACAAAAACTGGATCCATTCATGGATTGTTCCTTTTGGAGGATGTGGGCTACCTCTGAATTTTTATTCCAGGTTTCTTCCGTTCAAACCGGAAATTTGAGTAACAACAGCAGCTTAATGTTAAAAGAGCGAGCCTTGATGTTGAATAAGGGCACGCATATTTTTTTATTTTCTGACTGCTCAAGAGAAATAAGTGACACTGAAAAAGATAGCATCTGCTTGTAGGTTTTCACATTAATGGGACACAAGACTTTGGGCCTGGTCGTCGTCCCTTTGGAATTGAAACTTTGGACTTTGCTTGTGTGGCCCTGTCGTCGATAACCATCTCCCGGGGTTCCTCTAAGCAACAAACAACGAAAATGTCTCTGTTTTCGGAAATTCCTGGCCTAATCTTTCTCATAATAGGATCTCTCATCATAAACTATTGTCAAAAGTTAAGAATTCGAGTTTTTAAGTTCGTAACTCATGATTTTCTGAGAAAAAAGGTCACGGATATTTTTATTTTATGGTCCCTAAGAACTTGATTGGCGTTTTGGAGTTTGTGTATTATAGGAAGTCAACTGAAGAATTTTAAGGGGCTATGATTAAGAATCCAAAATGTGACTATTGGGATCTTCGGAGCGTGGCTTGCTTGATATCTCTTGGTTGTTCGTTAGTTAGGAAAAGCATGCAGGTGTGAATCCTGTCTAAGACGAATTCAATTTGAGTAGCATGTATTCTTCTTTATTCAAAAGAAGATGTGTTTCTCCATTCATTGCAAAGAATACACGGGGGTAATAATTCTTAGTTCATCAAAAGCAGTCTAGCGTACCATTACTCAGGAAAGGTGGAGTTAATGCAGTACAAAAAACATTGAAATAAATTCAACTTGTTAAAAAAAAGTAAGAATGAGAATTAAAAATTATGGGATAGGGTTGGAATAACATGGAGAATTTTTTGAGAAAATTTTAACCGTAAGCTTAAAATATTACTCGTTTAATCAAAATAAGATTTGCAATATATGAAACTTCAGATTTTGACTTGTAAAATATTCTGCTGTTCACTCATAAAAGGATTAAATGTAATATGATTCATAAGGTGCTAATTTGCAAATTAGGTCAGCAGCTTCATTGTTTTCCTTCATAAATAAATTGAAAATGATACATGTGTAAATTGAAGTGAATGTAAATGAGAAGTTGATGGATCCACCTGGAAGAAACCCTGCTGGGTCTTATGGGAATATTTTCTTATTTTCATGAATTATGGGGTTAGTCACCTGGTGGAATGAAGTTTCACCTCTTGCAGAATATAAAAGAAGGGTTGATTCTTCTAATTATGTAATGATATTTTTCATTTCCTTTTTAAAATAGTGAATCCTATCATGATTTTAATTTATGTGCCAGGTACACACTACCTCCCTTTGCTCCGTCTCTCTAAAAACTTAATTATGAATCCACTTCCTTTCCTCAAAAACTTTCTCCAGAATTATAATTGACTTCCCATGTTTTCATCAAGTTTAAAAGCTGGAAAGCGTGGGTTCATACTACACATTCCTACGTAAATAATGGTGAAAGTTTCTTAACTTTCACCTCACATCTCCACCTTAATTCACTGCTCCTTTCCTTCAAAGTTATAATGAAAGGTAGCAATGTTCATTCCGTTTCGTTTGTAATGAATGAACCTATTATCAAGCTATCTTTAGGCTAATAATCTTTTATTTGCGTCAAGTTTTAAATTTCTCCAGTACAATCCGGATTTTGCTTTCACCATTTGCAATTCTAATATAATTTATTCAACTTTAATAAAAATGCTTTTCCTGTTCTTACATAAATAACAACAATATTTTTGGAATTGCGTTGTTGAAAACGGCTTTGTTTACTTAAGAAATGAAGCATCTTTAGGTGAAAAATAGAATTGAATTATGGATGTTGGATGTGGTGTCTTGGGATTTGAGAGAATAACAATGAATTTAAGTCTAAAAATAGATTCAATATTTTGCAAAGACACGAAAGGTAGTTCCGGATAAGTCCCTGTGTTGTGTGTGAATTCCCCACCTGTAGCAACTAATGGAGGTCATCTTAAACTCCTTTATGACGTAAGGACCATATTCCCTTGTGGCAGATGTTGGGCAAGATAAAGTGCTTCGAGGTCTATGCTTCCTTGTAATGGCTGAATAATTGACATGAAGAAGACACGAGTCATGCGTAGAAGTACTTGCCTGGAGAGTCCTTAATTTGATTACAAGTTCCTGCTTTCTTTGTCGGCACTCGGAAAGGAGGATAAGAGTGTTATTAGTGTAACACTTTTTGAGGAATTTTCATAAGATCCTTCAGTTTTCAAGGTGTGAAGAAAGGGCATCAAGGGTCAGGCATCATAATTCATATCCATGTTCATTTAAAAATTATGAGACGAAAAAAGTATACACCATTTTGAAAATAAAATCATGAATACCTCAAAGGTTTTATGATCGTTTATTCTTAGAGATCTTAGACTTTCTTAAACTAGTCGTTTTTTTTGTAGTACAAAACTGTCTATCAAATTAACTTTCTTCTGATCTGGTTTTTTTTAAAAGGTGTGAACGTGTAAATTGCATACTCGTCATGTCATTCTTGACTTGTTGTGAGTGAGCCAAAACAGCACACTTTTGTAAATGAAGATTTTAAGATTGAAATTTTATGTAAATTGATATTGTTTCTATGAATTTAATTAGTCCACATTTGATGTTAATCCCATATGAAGTGATTTGCAATATGGTATGATTAGATGTCATGATGAGGTGAGTGACATGAGTAATGGCTGTGGGTCATTAATGTAAATCCTTAGGGGTCTAGGTTAAGATAGAACAAGAAAAAGTATACAAGAGGGCAAAGTTAATTTATAATTAAGTTCCCTGAGGGCGGAAGAATCTCTGCCAATAATAATTTATAATGGGATTCTAATAGAATGAGTTCAATGAATTTCCACATCCATTATTTCAAAAATGCAAAAAGGAAATCACCAATTTTCTCTTTTTCCTGGCAGTAAAGTAAAGGAAAGAAGGAGAGGTTAACGGTTGAAATGTGACAGACAAAGGAGGTCGGTCAATGACATTGAATGAGCTGACATTAAGTTAAATGTACATTATCTAACATTATATTCTTTTATTTTTACAGGAGCATTATAATTTTTCTGCAAACGATGAGAAATTGGGCCCGATTTTACTCTCAGCAAAGGCAGAAACGGTGGCAGGTCATGAACATTGGCGACTCATCTTACGACTTCAGACGGGTACATCACATGAGCTTGTTCCTGTTTCATGTCTCAACTTCAGCAACAATGGAACTGGAAGTACGAATGGAAATAATGCTTCAGTTACACCATGCCCAGCAAGAATGGCCAAGGTCAGTTACAAAATATTTAACTTAATATACTGCAAAAATTCTCAATTCTGAAATGGCGTTTATTGAAAAATCATTCCATCCCGGATATAAAAACGATCAAACTAAAACATGAAAAATTAAATAAATAATATGTTGAATTATCCTAATTTTGATAAGAAGTATTTACACAGTTACAAATGTTCTGATTCGTGATTGAAGGATTGTGCGTGAGGCATTGGTTTTGGTTAGTAGTGAGATATGGGAGTGGAAAATGCAAATTGATGATGAATTAAAGAAGCAGGTTTAACACGATTGAAACCAGTCTTAAGTTAAAGTGTGTTGATTTTTCCGAATTAGGAAACTTGGCTTGGCGTGTGGGCGACATGCTGTTTGCAAATAATTGTATTTCTTGACAGGTTCTTGTAAATGTAAATATTTGTGGTAGCGTTGAAATTGACACAAAAGTTATACACTTACGGTAAATTCTATTCCAAACAAGGATATTAATTTGAGATGATTTTAAATTTTTAATACATCAAAGAAGTTAATAATTATCCTTGAGGTTTTATTTGAACTTTTACCTTAGATTTCCTAATCCCAGTCTTAGCATTATTCATTTCCCCGAATTTGAAACTTATTTTTTTTGCAGTGAATAATAAAACTAGAAAAATGCAAGCAATTCAGTATGCAATTAAAAATTAACGAACATGAGAAGTTCTTCTGGGAAAATATATTCTTCGTAACAAGTTTGGTCATGGGATTTTGAATATTTAAGATACAAAAAGGGAGATATATTTTTAGGAAAGGAGATCCACACGAGTGCTTTTTACAATTTCCGACCTTATATTTACAAATATAAGTTTTTAGTATTCTTCCTTTTGTTTTCACTCCCTTATGCACTTGAAACATCCAATTAATAATTTTTGTTCCTCATAGCCCTTGATTATGTAATAATAATAATAGAAGGTAAAAAATAATATTATGAAGAATAAAAAAAAACGAGTTTAAAGAAATCTTTTTGTTTCTAAAAACAAAAGGTTGCCACCCAGGTTGAAAGAAGGTAAAAATCAAGGGTTCGGCGTCAGGGTCCTAATTCTTGTGGACCCTTCATCTCATCACGTCAAATATCAGGGAGAGCAGTAGGGAGAATTAAAAGACCATTCATCTTTTATAAGATCCTTAAAAAGGAAAATGTATTTGACCTTTCAACTTTTCAATTTTTGTATCCAAAAAATAATGATGTATCATCTTGTTGTGAACTTACAATAATTCTTAGCAGGAGATTTATATCAAAGGTGTTTTATGTCGTCTAATCAAAATTTAACAAGGAAAATTGGAAGTAAAATAATCTAGATGAATTTATTATGTTAATTATTAAAGGATGATTTGATATATGGATATGCGTAGGGTTTGGAATATAAAAAAGCACTCAAGAAATCCCAGGTGACTTCAAGTACTTCTGGTTTATTATAGTATAGCCAGGAGGAAAATTATCCTAATTATTCCTAAGAAAAGGATCATGCTGAGAAAGTTGAGATGAAATCAACCCTTTCTTTCTAAGGGATTAAAGTATCCGCCCCTTAACCGCAATTTTACATCCCATCGCTTAAGTGCTTTAAAATCCCTACAATTGTATACCTTTACAATCCGAATAACGCATTAATTCCACATACATTTCTATGTAAATGCATCATTTAAACTTTGTTAACTCAAATTCAAAAGTAATCTCATGTTGCGTGCTTTTTTAAATTAAAATGTATTCACGATGCCGTGTACACTGTACAGTTTTTATAAAAATAAAATCCTATTTTTGGTAAATGATGTAAGAAGAATTTTAAAAATTCATGAAAGTAAGTAAAGTTACTCGAAAGAATTTTCAAGGCCTTTGTTGTAAAGAAGGTCGGATATAAAAAGAAAGAATCTCGATAAGTGGTTTAGTTGAATGACCTGAAAATTGTGGTGATTTTGAGGAGAAATCGTATAACTTTGTCTAGTCACAATTGCAATATTGAACGACTGAATAGTAATGGTTGATTTTTCTAATGATGGGTAATACTTTTCTACTTTAATAAGATTTTTCATCTAAGCCATGATTTTTTCATTTTTATTTCCATCTAAGTAATAACTTTTTATGCTTTCATTAGATAAAATGATAGGTTCTGTTGGGATTATTTTCCTTGTAAACCGATGTCGAAAAAAGATGAGGGTATAAATATATTTTCTAAGCTTAGTTTTGTTGTATAATGTTACATGAAAATAAAATTACTACGACAGGCGGTAGAGTTTAAATGTCCGTTTCAACCCCGAGAAGACATTTTTCATGATCTAATGTTTATGTATAGTATACCCTCCTCCTTGTTTGCTGTACCTCGGGCAGGTCAGAGTCAGACGTCTCTGTCTTCCTTATGGTTTATGATATGTATCTGGAACAAGGTATTCTACTCCACATCAACAGTTGTATTCAGGGTACAGATTACAAATACAAATATTTTTTAACTAGAAATGCCAAACCCTGAAAAAAAAACGATTCCAGAAGAATACACCTGTAAGTCATCCCTCTTAGACCTAAAAATATAAAATACACCCTTCCTTTCCCTTTCCCAGCAACTACACGCTCAATTTAGACTAAATAAAAGTCAAGGGTAAAAGTTACGTTAAGATCAAGAAAGCTATACTTTAATTGATTCAATTTTGGTGGTAGTTAGTTAAGAATAAATACTTCTATCTGAAAAAGAATTGACCTTCGACTTGACTTCTTGAATAGAAAGGACACTGACCGAAAAACTCATCTCATCATTCGATGACTATCCCAACAAAAATGAATTCAGAATTGAGATGCGATTCACGCGAATAGTCGGCGTGATGATGGTTGGCAATTTCGAAGAACCAATCCAATATTTAATCGTTTTCCTATCTTTGGTTTTTACAGTTATTGAACGAGGACGTGACCACAGAAAAGTTTACGCCGGTTGTATGTCCAAGAGCTTCTGATCTCATCGTCGCTTACGACGAACATGTGCTCGTATCCACGTACAAGTTCGGTGTCGTCTGCCAGAAAGAGGGCCAGACAACTGAAGAGGAACTCTTCAGCAATCGAGAGTCTTTAACAATGGACACGTTTCTTGAAATCCTTGGGGAGCGAATTCATCTCCGAGGTCATAAAGGGTATGTCTGCTTTAGTTATTTTATAGCGACTGACTTGCGAGTTTTAAGTGAAAATTCTCAATAAAAATATTTAGCTACAAGTTAAATTTTGGGGAATTGCTGAAGTAAATGCTAAAACAGTTTAATTGTTGTTGAGCTTAAGAGTATAATAGAGAAAGTATTTTCCTTCTAAACTTAATAAATAACACAGTCTTTTCCTTTGAAAACAACAAACAGTATCATTTGTTAGATGAAAACAAGACATCTTCAAAAAATGTTTATTTTAATTAAGAACTAAGGATATCTTGTTAAATGGATTTTCTCTTGTAAGCTTTCACTTTTCAAGAAAGCACTTAAAAAGAAAACTTCGCATAAACAAAACAAATCCACAACAGATTGTTTACTTTTATTTCAATACAAAGGCCTTACGATGTAGGCGTTAAAAATTCATACATTCATGTTTGTTTTCTCTAAATTCAATTAGAATTATTTTTAAAAATATTTGCATAAGTATATATTTTCATATTTTTGTTCCACGTGTAGAAAAAAAATGAATGACGCAAATTCTGATTGTTCCATCTTTTGACAAATTCTTTAATATAAACACTTTTAGAAAAATTCATCGTTTATTGTGGTTGGTTGAAGCATTACATATGCAAAGGCACGTGAGACTTGAAGGATCCTTTTACTTTCTTTTGTCAACATTTTTGTTGTTACGTTGGTGATTTGATATAAACATACCACTAGTATTAGTATTCACTCCTGTCTTATTTATACGGAAGCTCACAGTAAAAACAAAAGCAAGGTCAGGCATTATTCTCAAGAGGGTAGGAAAGTTTAGTTAGTGAAAGTAAAATTGTTGACGGCGAACTTTCTCTTTTCCATAATTGAATACATCACCATAATGAATTAAATTACAATGAATAAATAAACATATAACGTTAGCTCTTTAAAGTTTCTACGCATTTCCTTCAAGGTTATGTTTTGAAAGAAAGGATTGGTTCTTTCTTATGTGGGTAATCAAAAAGTTTAACTTTCTCCGTTGTTAATTCCTCAAGAGACAAAGGAGTTTCCTCAAAGTAACTTTTCCTGTTTAATTAAGAATGTTTTTAAAAATATCTTTAAAATCCTAGATCATTCTGTTAAATAAAACTTGGCAATGATTATAAATTAGTCACACAGAATTATCGAATGAAAGGGATTGATTTGATGATATGAATTGTAGGAATTCTAGGTTTGGGAATATGGTTTTTGAACGCCATGTGAGTGAATCCTTTGAGTTTGGGAAATAAATGAGTTGAAAGAATTCGGGCTGGGTCTGGGTCAAATAAAGAATAGGGACAACGAAGGATAAATTTATTAAAGGTCAAATTAATCTTATTAAATTGATTCTTGTCTTTTTCCAGGTATCGTGGTGGTCTTGACACAGTACATGGCCAAACTGGAGAAGAATCCGTGTATCAGCAGTTTCAAAATCGTGAAATCATGTTTCATGTCTCTACTTTCCTACCCTTTATGGAGTCGGATCCTCAGCAACTGCAGCGTAAACGGCATATTGGTAAGAAGAATCCAGAGAAATTAATCTTGGTTTGGAAATTAAGCCTTGTGGCTAAAACTAAGCATTTTGATCTCTCTCTCTTTCCAGGGAATGATATAGTAGCTGTGATTTTTCAAGAAATGAACACACCCTTTTCCCCTGATATGATAGCTTCGCACTTTCTCCACGCATTTATTGTCGTTGAAGTATTGGATCCACATGGACCGAATACAAAGTAAGTTTGGTGTTCCATGGTGATGGATGAAGTGTCATTTCAGAATTCACACGTTTAAATTCTTTCTTGATTATTTCTATAGGTACAAGGTGAATGTGACAGCAAGAGACGACGTTCCATTTTTTGGACCACCCCTCCCCAATCCACCCGTATTTTCAGATGGACCCGAATTCCGTGACTTCCTCCTCACGAAACTCATTAATGCTGAAACGGCCTGCTACAAGGCTGAAAAATTTTCCAAATTGGAGGTAATATATCATCATTTACTCAATTTTTCCTAATCTGTAATTTTCGATTTTGAAAATCAATGCAAAATTTTAACTTTCTCAATACATATTTTCCACTTTCTCCAAAAAAAAACTAGCGTTAGTACAATGAATTCAAAGTCAGGGTTTTTTAGATATCCTTGCAGAATTTTTAAGGGTTTATAAATAAAAAGTCAAACGCAAAGTGAATGCAAGATGATCCTCATTAACGTCTATCCAAGATCGTCTTTGATTTTAATCCCCTTCATTTTCTTTTTTCCATTTATATCAAAAGTTGGCCATGAGAAAGTTCATTGCCTTTTTTTCAGATTCTTTTCATGAGAAGAGTAAAAGTTAAGTCCTAGCCTAGATAGATAATGGACCTTGGGGAAAGTTATCTTCCTTTTCTTAAAGTCAACTGATTCATAAATATAAATGAAAGTTAAGGAAGAAAAATGAGTGTACTAAGCTAATGGGCTTTTAGCCTATTCTATTTATTCCTTTATTTCTGGGTGTTTATTAGTTTCTCACATGCTAAATTTTTGCACTTATAAGACAGTTCGTGGTGTTTATAAACTATTTATTCAAATTTAGATTATGACCTCACGGCCTTGATGTATGACCCTTTAATTCTTATTTCAGATGCGAACTCGAGCCTCGCTTTTAGGCTCACTTGTGGATGAAGCAAGAAGAAAGTCTCAGGATTTTCTAGGACCTGTCATCCTTCCAGAGATTTCTAACCATGGTAATTCCTATGGATCTGGAAGTGCTGGGAGTAGATTCATGGAAACTGTTAGAAAAGCTTTAAGCTCTGCTAAGAATTCAACAATGAGCAAAAGCACAACCAATGAAAGCTCTGGAAATGGAAATTCAAGTCTGCCGAATAGTAACAACAATTCCTTTAAATTAAAACATCACAACAGTGTACATGGATCACCTATTGTTGACAACAATAGCAGCACATCAACACTGCAGGTTGGTTACTTTTCTTTGATGGATGCCTTTCAAACGCTTTAAAAATCATTTCCATATTTTTAATATTTCTTGAGAAAAACTTAATTTCGGCAATATATGAAAGTGAAAGTTTTTTT
>JAQGCN010000590.1:0-18022 GCA_034699725.1 Friesea truncata
ATAAATAAAATCTTGTTTTTAGCTTTTTATCACGCACCTTCGGGAATCCTTGCGGCTTTTCTCAGACGCGAATTTATAAGGGCTTATTTTCACTAGATTTTAGTTAAAATGTTTTAACATCAAATAATTGAATTTTAAATAATACCATTCATTATTAACTAATATTTGTTACTCCAATTGAATTATTTTTTTTTGTGATTGATTAGTGTAATATTCTTGTGTTTTTAAACATATATTAATGCATCTTCTGAAAAATGCCAGGGATGTTAATTGCGGAATTTACAGATGATGAATATAGAAGTTTTACAGCATCCTTTGCATGGGCAGTTTGGGTGTTTGGAATGGCAGCTTTACCGTATGTTTCCTATTACGCTTCAACATGGTTCCTCATTGGATTATTCACATATCTTCCACTTCTAATAACTTTCTTCTACTTCCCATTCGTACCAGAGAGTCCAAGGTATATTAAATTATAATTTTAGTATATTGTTGTTGTGGTTTTTATTTCTCAAGTTCAGATGGCTTACAACTGTTGGAAGATTGGAGGAAGCTGGAGCAATATTGGTGAAAGTTAGTCAAATAAATGGAAATGGTGACAAAATGTCAAGTGATGAAATTCATGAAGCACTTAATCGTGTACTAGCAATACAACAACAGAAAGAACGGAAAAATATTGGAGTATGGACACTGTTTAGTCGGAGGAATCTTGGTAAAAATACCATCCTATTGTGTATATCTTGGTAAATCAATAAATCTATAAGTTCTATAATTTGTTCGTATTGAAAGATTTTGTGATTTTATTTTAGGACAATGAATAATATGATTTATGATTCCATGACCCTGAATACACCAAATATGTCTGGTGACCAATTCTTTAATTTCTTTATACTTTCAATAATCGAAGTGCCTTCTTCGATTGTTGGTGGATATTTGTTGGGGACTCTTGGAAGGAGATGGACTCAAGTTATATTTTTCTTTATTTCTGTCGTAACATTTGGTATAGCCACAATTGCTGTTACTTTAAGGGCTACATCAACGGTTGTCATTGTATCAACAGTTTCTGCCAAGTAACTTAATTATACTGCAGCAGTGATGTAATTTAGATATTTATTGTGTAATGTGTTTATAGATTTGCAATAACTATAACATTTTTAATTGTATATCTACAAGCTAATGAACTATTTCCAACTTCACTTCGATCTTCCGGGAATTCATTTTGTGGAACCGTAAGTTCTGTTATGGGAATTTTAGGACCATCAATTGTATACTTGGTAAATTACATTGTAATTTTGTTATTTAAATTTTATTATTACAAATGATATAATATGGATAGGGTCGATACTATGCAGGAGCTCCCTACTTAGCAATGGCAATAATGTCTCTAACAGGTCTTCTCGTAACAGCATTTCTTCCAGAAACACTCCATCAGAATTTACCAGAAACAATTGATGATGCTGATGAATTTGGTAAAACACATAAATTTTGGAGTCTCCGTCCTAAACAGAGGAGAAAGTCGGAAGTTAATGAAAAAGATATCAATAGATTTCTAGCAAGACGAAAGAGTCTCCAAACACAATGTTAAGATTATTCTTATACTGTATTCTGCTTACCTATGAATATAATTCTTTTTCTTATTTCAAATTCAATAATTTGCAATAACAATGTTCCTAATTCCTATAACAATGTTTAACCTTATGAATAGTTTTTATACAATAATGCTGACCTATATTTTATAGACTAAGATAACAAAAACAAAGTGCATTATCTGAATGTATCGTCACAAAATCTACGAATTTTACTTCATTAATCTTCTTTCGTGTGTTTTACTAAGATAAATTATTGAGGTGATATTATAAAGGACGGAAAGAAATTTCGATTATAAATTGCCTTTCTATCAATGAATTTCTTATTCCCTTTTAATTTAAGATACTCGCATGTTTCATTCACCACTTCGCGTGCCATTTGCTCCTCTTCCCATAATAAAGTGTAAGGATACAATAGGAAATTTTCCATATTGGAAAACTGTATCCTATACTAGCAATTTTAGGGAAAATTTAATGTACCAGTGTTTACTAATTTTAACACACTAACAAAGGAAAAACGAATCTTTTTGACTAGGCCGAATGTTATGAATTTTAGCATCCACATCAAGAATCAAGAATAATTTGAGGAACATTTGTTGGTTGGAATTCAACCAAAGTGAAAAAACTTCTTTTGTTGACTTATTTGTAATAAATGGTGAAAGAGTTTAACTATTTTTAATTTAACTAATTTAAGGTCTATATATCTATTAATGATTTGATTCCTCATCTTTTGGAAAAAATTAAATGCTTAAATACTAATTTAAATGACAGTTCTTAGTGTTTAAAATACTAAATTTCTAAACCCAATCTCAAAAAATCAATTTGTTAAATACGGAAAGCTGTAGAATATTAAATACTAATAATGCCGCTATATTATTAATATAATTAATTTACAACAAAATAATGTATAATGTCATTATATTAATGCTGCATAAATGGAATAAGCCTAGAAATAAGCAATGAAAAGATGTAACTTTTTATTAAAAGTTTCTGTAAATTCTTTTATTTTAAAGCTTAAAAAAATATTCTGAAGCTTAAAGCATCTGTCTTGCGACTTTTGAAATCCATGTGAATTTGATAACATTGGGTGAAAGTTTTGACACGTGTTGGTGACTAGATGGTATTCCTTCGTTTGATTAAGAATCTATACTTCCGGATTCACAAAGAAGACACGACATTGACGACGAAAATGACTTAAACGGAAATATTTATCTACTACTTTTTAGAATGTTGACCCCACCACGACGATATTTTCCTTTCATACGATGTAGAAATAAGGGTTCGTTTTCTTCCTTTTCCTTCTCAAATTAACCCTCGTCATATTTTCAGGCGTTTCCGATTCGGATTCAGTTACAGAACAGAAGGGACACTACAAGGATCTCTCACATAAACACATCCCTTAACTCATTCATACAATAAGGGCTCTTTTCTTTGCTTATCTAACATGTTTACCTTATTATTTACACTCCATTGTAAATACTTTCAATAGCTCAGTTTATATTTTTAACAAAAATTAAAACAATATAAAATAGTGAAATTAAAAAATGAAATTTTTACAAAATATTATTTTAATATTCTATTTTATTGAATTCTTAAATTCTCAACTTCTTCCTGATTCCTTCCAACTTTGGACTCATGAAATAACTGTAGAAACTGGTATGGAAATTAAATGGAATTCAGAGGATCTTTATTATTTAACAATGGAAATAAGTGCACCAACAACAGGCAAGAATTATTATATTATATTATATTATTATGTATATTCTAAATTATATTATTCGAAATTAAGAATCAATATTCTTATAAAATATTAGGTTACATTGGTATTGGATTTAGTCCAAATGGTGGTATGAAAGGAAGTGATATTGTTATTGGTTGGGTTGACAGGGATGGAATTCCGTATCTCGTTGTAAGGATTCATTTAGTTTTTTTATTCCATACATTTTTGTAATGTTAAAAGAGAAAAGTAACTTTCTTCATTTTGATTTTTAACCATAATCATAACTCCCTTCTGGCTCACAAAAGTGACTTCGACTTTGAGGATGAAAACTATTAAAAAATAAACTTTCTCTTTTAGCATTATTAAAATAATGACTTGATGAAAAGCATATTATTTATTTATACTGTATATTTGTTAAGGATTTTTATGCTCCTGAGCGTGAACAACCAATTCAAGATATTCAACAGGATTATGATCTCATAGCAGCATCAGAAAGGGATGGAAGAACAACAGTCCGATTTAGACGTCGATGGGATACTTGTGATAATGAAGGTGATATGAGAATAGATGAAGATACTGTACGATTAATTTGGGCTTGGCATCCAAGTGACCCAATGGTTGTTCCTACTTTTACATTTCAAGGACATGGGTCAATTACTCGTGGGACTCGAAGTGTTTTACTTCGCAGTTCAATGAATTCTGCTAAATTTCCCGATGAATTTTTCCCTGGTGCAAGTAATGTACAACAATGGGATTTAACAATGAAAAAAGTAATGCGAAAAATATATATTAAATCTATCCAAATCTTACAGTAAATTAATTAAGTAGGATTAATAGGTACGAAATGAAGGACGTGAGTCAACGTATATTGCTAAAATATTTAAATTTCCAAAACCTACAAGGAAACATCACATCATTGGAGTAATTTAAAATTTAGTTTATTATGGCGTAGCTTTATACGAATACAACACATTAATACATCTTATTTTAAAATTTTAATAATGTAATTAGTTTCGATCAATTATAAATCCTGGTAATATGGAATTTGTTCATCATATCAGCCTCTTTACCTGTACAGGTAATAAAAAATATTATTTTTAGAAAATCTTACTTCTTTCCTAACATCCTAACTAATTAATTTTTAAATCAAAGTAAATTTAATATTTTTTATTACCTGTCAAGTACCAGATCATTATGGTGGAACGCGACGAATATTTGAAAAATATGTTGGTGGACCACAAATTGAATCATTTACGGCACAAACGCCACCGGAATGGGGAACTTATTGTTTAAATTTTCTTTTTACTTGGGCTCTTGGCTCTGAAGGTAAATTAATTTAAACAATTTTAGTAACTTTTTTTTGATTTCTCTTATTGTATTCTGAAGGTGAAATGCTTCCATATCACATTGGAATTCCAGTAGGAGATCAAGGAGATGATTCTACTTATTTCAAACTGGAAGTACATTATAGTAATCCAATGAGGAAAACATGTAAGTTAACAAAGTGAGTAGTGTAGCAGACATTTTGAGTGGAGTCGAGTTGGATCGAGTTGATTGTAAATATAATATGATATAATATAACATACCAAATAATCCTTAAACAGTTTAGAACTGATTTAAAAAATGTTCATTAGATAAAACTATTTAAGGCAAAAAAATTATGATTTGATCGATATCAAATAAATTCAATAATCGATCAGAGGTCGATCCAATTCGATTCGACTAAAAAAAAAATGTCCCAACAGTATGCTAAATGCTAGTACACTACTAACTAACGTATTTTAAGATTATTGTCTAAAGTTTTAAATATTCCTAAAATAAATTGTTATTTCTGTATTTGCAGTTTATGATAGTTCAGGATTGAGGATCTTTTACACAGATCGATTACGTGAAAATGATGCAGGAACAATGATATTAGGTCATCGTGTAACCCCATTTCAATTAATTCCTAACTTCCAAGAGAGTTTCACAACACATTCTTTTTGTTCGAGAGAATGTACAGAAAATGTAAATGTCAATATACATGAATTTTAAATAACTTCATTATTTGATAATTTGATATTTTTATAATCAATTAATTAAAAAAGGGAATATCTGTAACTGATGGTGTTAAAGCTACGAGTGTTCTCTTACATGCTCATTTGACGGGTAGAAGAATTGCATTGAAACATGTAAGGAATGGAAAAGAATTACCAACAATTCTACAGGTAATAAATTTCTTATATTTTTTATAATTTAATTTATATTTTTTTAATTTCAGGATAAAAATTATGATTTTAATTTTCAACAATTTCGTCGATTGAAAGAAGAAGTAAATATTCTTCCAGGAGATGAATTGATTGTGGAATGCGATTATGATACACAGAGTAGGAATACAATTACTTTTGTAAGCGGATTAACCTTTCTAATGTTAAACTTTATTGTTGAAAACTTTTTCGTGACTTTTGTGAGAATTTTGATTTTGTTTGTAAAGGGAGGATTATCGACAGTTTTGCGTGAGATGTGTGAAGCTATTGTACTCTATTATCCTAAAACTGATCTCAGTGATTGCCGAAGTCAACCTGAATTTTATTCATTCTTCAATACACTTGGAATGAAAAATGTCAGTGGGGATATTTTTGATAAAATGAGTCTACCACTTACAAAATTTCGCCCTTATGTTACAATGTAAGTACAACAAATACGGATGAAATAAGTTTTATATTTGCATTGGTATTACAGTGGAACTGTTGAAATAACTCAACTTGATAATTCAATAGCCCTCGGTGGATCTTATGAAGATAAATTAGAAAATCCATTTGATTTTTCTTGGATTTCAAATCCATCTTCAGTTCGTAATAAATCTGTTGGTGACTATTTGGAAAGATTGGATTGGAAAGATAAAGATTTTGTTCAAGACGTACAAAAAGGATGGAAAGAAGGGAGACATTATATGTTTTGTTCTAGTTCTGGATTACGGAGAATAAGAATTCAAGTTAGACATAAATCAACACTTATACCTGCACCTGTGTCAGTTACACTTAAGTCATGTTTTATATTTATTCATAGGAATCTACAACAACATATCCACAATACGAGCCTTATCGTGAGAAATCTACATCAGATTGCAGATATGACGATTCAGGAACTTCTCCAATTAAAACACTCCTTCTATTATACTCAATTACTACATTAGTAGTCGTACTCATCCTTTAGGTAATTCTTTAACTCTTGTCATCTCAATAAGTTACATAAACAGTTTGTTAGCATTTACTTGGAATCAGTAGGAAGGTGTTGCAATTTGAAATGGGAATCGGAAATATTATGGATAAAATAATGTAATGTAATAAAACTATGTTAATTAATACTGTGAGAGCAGTGTGTTATTTATTTAATAGTGTGGTAAAAGAACAATTGAGGTAAATTAAGCAGACTTAAGTATTAATTCTTTATAATTTGTTTTCAATTAATTTAATTTTAATTTAATCTTGTCTTATTTGTCGTCGTCACTGAAGAAGATTTAGGTGAAATTAAATTATTATTAAAGTTTTTGGAAAATACTTTAAATTTAGAAATGCGTTGACGTGAAGTAATGGATGACCAAGTTCCTATAACTTAAACTTTGGATCAATTGAATTATGATAGATGGATTAATCTGTGACACAATGATTCGTATAGTATTTGTAGTTGAAGTTAAAAGTGGACTTATAATAATGATTGAATGATCGAGAGATGAATGGAATTTGAGTCTAACATCAAAATTTTCATCCAGCTCATTATAAAAAGTAAAAGCACTTTTGAGATTTCAAGTGACGCTTTCCGTCCGGGTGTCCACGCATTTTAACACCTAAGGAAATGAACTACAAATGCAGTATATAAATAAATAAATTCACTTCAGGGAATAAGTCATTCAGTATTCCAGTAGAAAGAACATGGAAAAGACAAACTTTAAAACTTTGCATCATTTGCTACTTGCGGTGAAACTTGATTATTTTATACTCATCTTTTTCCTAATTTGCACTAATTACACCTCTGGAAATGTTGTTACACTTTTTGATCATTACAATGGAGATGGTAATGTTAATTTTATTACTTATAATTTTACATTAAAAAATTTCAAATTATTTTTCTTGAACAAACAGGTGGATCATTGACCTTAAACGTAAAATCATGCAATGTTCTACCACGTGGTTGGAGAGATCGAGTATCTTCCTTGCTGCTCATTCGCGCATCATGTGTTGAACTTCATAAATCACCAATGTGCAACGATCCATCACCACTACTTGTTTCGAATGAACGGAGTTATGATAGAATTATTAATCTCAATGAATTTAATGATCAAACGCGTGCTGTTGGACCATGCTCTTCCTTGATACAAAATATTCCAACAAGTTTGTCAACTCATTAATTTTTATTATTCAACTGAATTAATTTTGACTGTGTAATGTAATGTAGGTAATTTTGTTGCGAGAGTTACATTGTACGAATTTGTGGAGAGAAAAGGTAGTCATATTGATTTGAACGTTTTGTCATGTTCGAACGTTCCTCCTCCTCTATACAAAAATACGGCATCTTTAAACACACACGGAAACTGTATAAGATTGTACTCTGGACCAAGCTGTACTGGTGAATCAGTTACAATTCAACCAAACGACATTGTCGGAGGTGCTAATTTACACCATTTAAATTTTCTTGATAAAACTGGATCCGTCGGTTCATGTACAGGTAAATAAAGTATAAGATCTTTAATTCAATATTTTAATATTTGCAATACTTTTATTTAGAATCCCAAATTTCTTCGCTGTCTCGGCATGATAGTATTAGTAGAAGAAGTGCTTATTAATTAAAACGTATGTATTTGAAATTGAGTAAATTATTTTGAAATAAAATTAAAATTGCAAATTTTGATTATTTATTGTCGTGGTCCAACGTTTTCTTTAAATGATCCCATCATATTTCCAGCCGGGACATATCGAGCTACAACATAAGTACTTCGTCTAGCTTGATTGAATGCAATGCCAATACCCATTTTAGCTGATCCCTTCCATACGAGTGCAGTAAAATGACCTGAAATTATTTAAGAATGAATTATAATTAATTAACTAACTTGCTAATAAATAAAATTAACCCGTGTTTCCAGCAAATGTAGGATTGTTATAATTGTACATCTTCACTTCATCATACCAACTCTTGACTGCTCTCTTGGCACATTCTGTCGCATCTAATATTTGACCACCCATCATCCATAAATTCTCACCATAATCCGAACTTTGACTGTGTTGCATTGAATTGGATCCAGCTAATTTCTCTGCCCAAGCTTGGGCGCCTGCGCTTAACTGTGAAAATATTGTCAAGTTTCAACGTGTTAATTCGCTTTTACTTCGCAATATTTCTACCTTAGGATCCAAAATAAGTGGTTTAGCACCATGCATTGCACGATATTTATTTGTTTCCTTTAAGGCAACAGCAGCAAAATCTTAACAAAAATGGCACAGTTTTTTAGTTCAATTGAACATCATATTTTATCGTTTAATTTAACATCTTTACCTCCAGTTGACGTTGTTTCAACTTGTGTATTTAAATTTTGGGGTCTCCCTAAATTATTATTTGCACCTTGAAATTGTGGTTGTTTGCTAAAACCAATTGAAACACCAGGATTGAGTCCATTCAATAATGCAAGTATGATTCTTGGGTCAATCCCATCACCAAACCCACCAGTCGATTGTCCTGTGAGCCAATTGTCACTTGGACTACCCAGCAATGAGCCTAAAGGCAAAAAACGTCTCCTTCGTTCTTTACCTTCAAAAAATTAACCAATTATATTTCTTGTAATTTAATTTTGTAATCGTCTCTTACTTTCTACGGATTGGTATGTCGATACCAACAAAATTAAAAAGAAAATCCCAGGTTTCATTTTTATACAGTACCTGTTCCAGTGAATTCAGAAAATGATTTTAAACTTTAATAATTTTTAACTTTTCGGTAAATTCTTTTGTTAATATTTTCCTCAATTTATTTTTTTAATTAATTTCAAAGCGGATATAATATATTCAGCTTTTTTGTTGTAAATTAAAATTCGAATTAATTAAAATATTTTTGTAACGAGCCGCAAAGAAAAAGAAAATTTTAATTTGTACACAGATTTTCTAATTTAAAATTGTTTCTTTCCTGGAATTTAACCTCAAGGAAAAATATTCCGATGGTATAAATAATCCAAGAGGATCTTTTGTAAATTTTTACCGAATCAGTATTATCTCCGAAGCATCAAAATGCACAAAGTATTGCTATTTCTCATCGTTGGATCCCTTATTGGAGAATCATTATGTAAATCATTCTCTTTATTTATTTTCATTTAATTTTAAAATAATTAATGCTGTATTTTAATGGTGCTTTAGGTTCTCCATTGGTTCGAGATGAACGTGAATTGATACGCCGTAAACGACTCCTAGGACTTCTGGGTGGAGGAGGAGATCAAGGAGGTGGATTACTTGGAAGTCTTCTTGGTGGCGGTGGTGGTGGACAAGGTGGTGGATTACTAAATTTAGGAAGTCTTCTTAACGGATTGGGTTCAACTGTTGGTGGATTAACACAAGGCTTAGGCCTTGGTAGGCGTAGGAGAGATGCTGATCCAGGGCGTGTCTCTGGAATGGGACTTGGAAGACGTAAGAGATACGCCGATGAAGATGATGATGCGTATGAATAAAACTATAAGTTGAATATTGCAACAGAAATACGTTGCATTTTTCTTTGTATTAATTATTAAGTATACAAAATACAAAACATTTCAGTTTTTAATTTTAACCTTGATTGGAATTAGTCATTTCATTAGAAACAAAAGAGAAAATAAAAATGTAGTTTCAGTGATGGCATTTTTATTTTGAGTTTAGTAATTAAAGAAATATGGCTTTGTATCATTGTTTTATTCAGCATGAACAAGATAATAGTCAAGAAATTGATTTATATTTGTATTCTATTCTATTGTTTTAAAAATTCTGTTCAAATTCCATCCTTAGAAAAGGATAAAGTTGAACCAGCAACTTTATCCTATATTGATGTAACATCTAATACTACGGATGTAAATAGCTTGGACGGAAATAAGGAATCTACAAATAAGACCAACAACACTGGCTCACATAATGGTTCTTCAAATCCATCAGAAGTATCAATTTCTGCATCTACGGCCTCCCCTTCCTTTGTAACCACTGCAAGTACTCCAGTCCCACCTAGCACAAATGCTCAAAATTCAACTTCAACACCAAACCAAACATATTCAGATGACTCATTAGCAGGTATAAGTTGAATGCTAACTTTTCCAACAACCCAAAATATATTTTTGAATTTTCAGCAGTACATAAGGCAGCTTTAGAGCAAATGAATATTTACCGAGTCAAACATAAAGTTCCTCCGTTGAGAATAAGTTCAAAGGTAAATATGACAATATGCTAAATTGGTTCGATTTGATGCTGTTATTTATATTTTCTTTAGTTAAACAAACAATGTCAAGATTGGGCAACGATAGTAACCTCAGAAGGTAAAATTCGCCATAGCTGTATTGGCGATTGTGACTATGGAGAAAATGCTGCTCGTGAGCCACCAAGTAAAAATCTATCCGCTGCCTTTGTTCATGCAATTACTGTCTGGTATGATGAATGGAAATTATACGATTTTACGAAAGGTCAATCAATCGGCGGAGCTGTTACTGGTCATTTTACGCAAATTGTATGGAAGGCTAGTACTGAAGTTGGTTTTGGTTTAGCAGGGCCAACAACTACTGATAAATTAATGTATATCTTTGCACAATTTCAACCAGCTGGAAATTTTGAAGATGAGTATATTGATAATGTATTTCCAGAATAATAAAACATTGTTTACATTTGCAAATTATTTAATAATTTATCTAATTCAAAGGCGGTACATTTTCTTTCATAGTTTGAACAGACCATACATTTCCAGGTGGAAAATATCTAGCCACTACGTAAACAGTATTCATTGTATTACCCTTTGCACTTCGTTTCGTTCCAAATGCAACACCAATTCCCATTTTTCGTGTTGCTTTCCAAACTAGTGCTGTAAAGTGACCCCATTTATGATTGCTTGACAAATTCGGAGAGTTAAAGTTGTAGAGACTAATCTCATCGTACCTGAAATTATAACAGTATCAATAATAACAATAAATATCAGCCGCAATAATTATTAAATACACAATGTAATAATTTATTATTTATTTATTATGTAATGTAATATACCATTCCTTGCAAGCCCATTCTACAGCAGCAGATTTATCCGTATTCGCTGGGGCCGTCGATGCTTTGTATGCTAAATTTTCTCCGTATTGGTCACAGTTGGAGCAACTATGTTTTTGAACATTTGTTTTCTTTTCATACTCTGCATAAGATTGGGCGTCTCTATTCAACTACATAATACATTTTTCACTTGTAATTTCTTAATAAATATACGTTTACTAAAGATTCCAACCTTATCGTCCAATACAAGCGGAGGAGATCCATGTCGAGCTCTGTATTCATTATGAAGATCTAATGCACGTTTTCTGTAGCCTAATTAATTAATTTGTTATATTTTTCAATTTCAAACGATTTTAAAGAAAAATTAAACTTACTTTCTGCTGATTGTCGTTTAAATGCTTCATGATCTTCACCCTTGCTTTCGTATTCAAATTCCTGTGAATCTATACAACAAAAGCTGTATTCAGATTTTTATATTAATTTCTTGAGAATAAATATTTCTTACTAAATTCATTTTCGTTTTCATCGTCATCTTCTTCTCCTATTGAAATGGAAATGGCCAACGCCACAACCACGATCCAGAGTAGTAACTTCATTATTTATTTTAAGAGACATTGACGAAACTTTTGAATTCACTTTTTATATAAACTTTTTATATTTCGGTAAAATTTAATTATCTTTTTGAAGTTTTAGATTATATTAATGCGATAGGGCAAGTCGTGTTGTGTTTTATAATTAACACATTCAAGGAAACAAAAGAGTAAAACGGCTGGATAATTTGTTGTAATTACGAAAACCAAGACCACAACGCGGCTTTCATTTTAATGTTATGTTTTTAGTTTGAAAGAATTTTAAATAATTATTTGTAACATGTAATTTTTAATCCTTTTGAAACTGAGTTAAAGTTATCATGATTTTTTAGAACTATCCACGAGCAAATCTAGCCACAGCGTAGGCATGATAACTTCTATCGGCTGGATCCCGAGAAAACGCAATTCCAAATCCAGCAGTATGAATATTAGGGTCATCCGTAAGAATTTGGTATGTACGTTCTTCATCTTCAAACAAACCAGAGTATACCCAGTCACCTGCTTCCACTCCTCTTGGAATTTGTTTCGTTGACCGTCTTTTTGCTAAACTAAATTAAAGTTTGAAATTAATTTAATTGCAACTTTCATCTTTATTTATAATAAGTTGTGTTCTTTACACTTCTGAATAATCAGGGCAACTATCGCAACTGTGTTCTATTGCAAATTTACGAGCTTCACCTTCAGCCCATTCCTGAGCACCACGTTCCAACTAAAATCAACGGATTACACTTATTGTAACACTCTACGAATTACTTTTTTAACTCACTCACCTGTGGATCAATTATTAATTGAGTTAAATCATGATCAGCACGATATTCGTTTAGTCTCTCCAATATTCTGTTCCTGAAATCTAATTTCAAACTGGAGTTAATGGGAGGAGTTAATATGATTGGTTATTTTATATAAAATACCTTGAAGATCTCCATTGGCTGATCTTGTAAATCTGGATTTGATTTCCTCTGAATCTGGTTTACCATTAATTTCTTCACTACTCTTATCGCTTGTAGCTACATCACGAAAACCTTGAGCTACAGGATCTAAATCCACTGGGTGGGAATTAACATTGGATCCCACTAAAATAATAAGGAAAGAAAAATTAATTAAATTCATTTTGATATGAATTTAATAAATGCGGAGTATTAATAAAAAGAATAAATGTTTTATGAGTGAAATTAAATTGAATTAAATTAAAGGAAATTAAAATTAGAAAAAGAGGTCAAGAATAACCTTTAAGATGTTCATTTAATTTCTACACATCTCTACAAAATATCATTATAAGTCAGAATATAATTAATAAACTTATTCCTATGCTTCTATAATTATAACTCTTTTTTTATATATTTCCAAATCATAAAAAAACTCTTCAGATTAGTAGAAGAAAAAAATTAACATTTCGTTACATTTCCATTACATCTCTATTTCTTTATTTGTTTCCAACCGTTATTGCTTCGCTTTTACAAAAACTTAATTAAGAAAATTAAAAACCGGATGCAAGTGGTTTTACTCATTTTTGTCTGGAGTTTTAATTGAGAATTAATTAAAAATTGTAAAAACCAGAATTTTATACTATAATCAAAAAAGTAACAAAAATCTCAAGCAATTAATGAAATATGATATACTACGTTTAAATGAATTTTATGAAAGATAAATATTAGCTTTATTTCATATTAAAAAAATTAAGTATAATTTAAGATAAATTCATATAAAAATAAATTTTATTCGCAGCTGTATAAGGATGAAAGTTCTTGGTTAAATCCATGATCTTCTAAATTAATTTTTCCCAATTTTGTTACCCTTATACATGGTCCTTTACATTTTGGTTCATCACATAATTCTAGGCATTGTGAAAATGATTCAAGTGATGCTGTTTTATTGTTAAAATGTGTAGGAAGAGTTACACAGATACCCATTGACCAGGTTACATGAAATGGATTCCCTGTACAAAAAATAACTATAATTGCCTCATAATTTTTAATTAAACTTTTTTTCTTACCATTTAAATCAGGCTCATCATAAAGTACAACTTTCCTAATTGCTTCACTGAAACTTAATAAGTGTAATAGTTATGAAGAATAGAAAGTAAAAAGATGAATTTTGATAGGTTGATCTTTTCATGATTCCTTCTAATTTGTTAGTATAAACTCTGAAATTGTACTAAATTAAGTGTTAACCGCTCAAATCCTGTTTTATATAACTTTGTTACGAATTTTTCTCTAATTTTTGCTAACTCTCTTTAAGGGTATTCAAAGAAAGAGTTTAAATGAGATCAAGGGGAGGAGTTGTTATATTGATTAGGTTTTATTTTTGGGTGACAATTGACGTAAGTAAAGTTTGATGATTAATATATTATTCACTTAATTTTTCTAAATGGTGTTTTCCCACATGTCTGAGCACGTATTTGTGGAGTAGGAGGAGAGTCCTCAGGATATTGGAATGTTGATACTTGATCATCCAAATTAGAAATGTCTTGATAATGGATTTTGGAAGAACATTCTGGTTTTATTAATTTATTTGTACGAATTGGAGTAATGCTTGCGTAGTCTCTTCCAGAAGAACTTTTAACTTGACCCACTCCAACACGATTCTTCACTTGTTCTCCACTGCCAGAATTATTATTACTCCACGATTTATACGCAAAGCTAATATCTTTCCTCTGTGACTGGAAAAATACAGAGATACAAATTGGTGATATAAAATTCATGAAGTACAAATATAGCATTTTGTATGTTATTGAAATTACATAATTTCGTGGGCCTTGACAGAAAGGAATGGATTGTTTTAAATTATCTCCAGCAAAATCATTAAATTTAACATTCCAATTTCCATTTACACTATCAATGAACATATTGCTTTCGATAAGAGCAAGTGCTTCTTCAGGAATATAACTGTTGATAATAGCCCGTTTCTTAGCAATATTAATGCTAATACGACGAATCTCTCGTTCAAAAGCTTCACTTTCTGCTCTTTCTTCTTCAATTGTTAATTCATCTACCATTTCTTCAGCTCGAAGGATTCGATAAGCATGTTTAATTTCTTTTCTAATTCGGTCATGTTTCGCCTGTAAGGCGAGTACTTTCTCTTCTGAAACTTCTTTCTCAGCCTGATTTCAGGAATTTACAATTTTATTCGAAAGAGAATTTTGCAATTTTTGTCCTTCAATTCTACGTTCTTCCAATTCTTTCATACATCTCTGAAGATATGCTTCTTGTTCCTGTGATTTATCAACAAGTGATTCACCACCTACCATAATTTTCTTTTGAATTGAATTAAGTTTCTCCTGGAGTGCTGCTTTCTTTTCTTGTTGTTGTTTCCATGTAAGAACATTTTCTTTAAGATGGAAGAGTGTTGAACGTTTGTGTTCCCTTTCTGTTTTGACTTTTGATGATAGCAACTCCTGAGTTTTTAATTCACCTTTGATTCCAAATAGTAAAGATTCATCTGGAGGCTTTTCAGTTGCATCGTCTGAAACAATCCAAAGTATATATTAATATTTGTTTCTGTAAATGAGATATTGTACTCACCATCTTCTGATGAGGATGTTTGTTGTCCAATCATACTTTGAAGTTTTCGATCTTCTTACAATAGTTGTTTCTTAAATGATTCAATTTCATTTTCAAATTGACGGAGGATAGCATCTTTTGGATCTTCATTAATTCTTGCATGATTTTTAATACGCTTGGCACGATCAGCATATCGAAGGGTACTGACCGTTTCTTCGTAATTATAATCTGCAGGGCCAATATTTGCAATCTATAATTTGAAGAGTAATTGAGTAAGCAATTTCAAAGAGAAAGTTATAAAGCCACTTTAGTAAGTTTCTAACCATAACAGTCTTGGAATTTCCACCGAGTGAATCTTGAAGTAGTCGAGTTAGCTTTGAACTTCGATATGGTATATGAGGTTTACCATCAACTAAAGCAGAGATGACATTTCCAAGGCATGAAAGAGACAGATTAATTTTTGCACCTTCCTTCAAACGGTCTCCAGTAGCACCAGATTTACTAGCTCTTTCAGATCCCTAAACAATAAAATATTTTAAACAAATATACAACTCTGGAGTAATGATTGAAGTGTCTTACAGCCAAATCAACAAGATTCAATTTGCCCATGCGCAAATAATATTTCTCTCCAATCTCTGTACTACATTCGACTGTAACTGTGAAAATGGCGTGAGATCTTGAGCTTTCAAGGTTCATATTCGTTGAGCCAACAGAACCTACTCAAACTTTTAGAAATTTACCACACTATCCTTACTACATTATTAATTTGATACACTTTACGATGCTTTTTTCCTACACCGAGGATTCTTTCCATATCTTTTTCATTCTTTACAACAAATGATGAAAGACCTTTGACATATACTCCAGCTTCTCCTTCTTTAATTTCTAATTTCTTAGATTCCTCTTTACTGCTTAAAAGATCACGAACATCTTCATTGTAGATCTCCAAATAACTCACACGAACAAGGAATCTACAATTAAATATAAATCGTATTGATGGATTTTGCGAATAAACAATGTTTTATGCTTATACTTTGAGTCTTCACTTTCATTAGAAATATGACTAAAGATTTGAGCAAATGAATTTGGAATTATTCCTTTTAGTTCGGCAATCCCTCGATCTCCTTCCTATTTTTAATATTAAAATTAAAAATATCAAAAATTAAATTCTTTTTATTTTTTCCTCCAACAAACCATTGTGAATGTTTTTCCAGTCCCAGTTTGGCCACTAATAAGCATATTTTTTTAACTTAAAAATATTGAATTTGTTACTTGTATCCTTTATAAGTAACCTACTATGCCAAAATGGTTCCATTCCCTCAATAACATTCTGAACAATTGGCCTTGCAATTAAATTGTAAAGTTCTGCTTGTTGAGTGAGTGATGGTAAAACAGCATCAACTGTGAATGTTTTCTTATCCTTTCGAGATGATGGGTTTCGAAGTATTAAACAGTTTTTTAATTGGTCTACAATAATTACATCCCTGCATTCCTTTTCTATTTCGTTAATACTCAAAGGTCGTACTCGTACAGCTACTGTTATATTTTCACCTCCATCTGCATCCATTCCCCTTTTATTCAGTTGGACAGGGTTATTCACCTTTTCAACTCCAAGGGTTCGCTTTAGCTGATAAAGAATAATTAAAAAAATTTAATTTAACTATTTTAAACTTTCTGATGTATGAAATGTATACTGTGGTTTCGAATTCTTCTTCGTCCAGTGAGCTTCCAGAAGAAGTAGGAGACTCCATTTTGAAACACAAAATTACTAATTAGTATTAAAGTAGTTTCATATAATTTATTTATTTTTTTGATTTTATTCTTTTGTAAATTGCAAACCCGCTGATTTTACTTTATTTAGAAATTTGGTTTCCATAACGATAGAAATAAATACAAGATCAAAGAGGAATTAAAAGGACAGCCTCAAGGTTGCTGGGACAAATAAATTGAATCAATTTCTTCATAAAGAATTCAATTCAATGGTTGTCATGTCAAATAACCTTGGGACAGCCTGTTTATTCTCATTATCCAATAAAATTATTCTTAACGCTATGAAAGATTATATTTTGACTATTCATTGTGTAAATCATTTCCAATACAGGGACCCCAAGTCTCGAGTGTCAAAGGTGCTTTTGTAAAGCCTGAAATTAGTCACATTAGAGTTGAGTAAACCCTTCCAACTAGGGTCTTAATAAAGTAGCGAAACCAACCGTGATATACCCATCCGCCATTAATGCTTTTTACGCGTCCTTGTTATGTCAGAAACCCAAAATGCGAAAAAGTGTTAGCAAACAGACGGACAGGTCGGATCACAAAAAGTAGCTTTCGCTACTAAACTAATATTAGATTCAATTTAAAAATCTTACGATGGTATTTATGAGTAGCAGCACAATTTAAGAAACAGCGA
>JAQGCN010000591.1:0-18013 GCA_034699725.1 Friesea truncata
TTGCTAGTTTTAGAGGTGCCTTCAATTAATAATTGTTTAAGAGGTCACTCGACATATGACCTTCTTCAAAAATAGATGTTGACACTCCAGACCTTTTTCGCTATCGATGGATACGCTGATCATTAGATTCTGTTCTTTCATACAAAAGTTTTATGCGAAGAAGTTAACCCATTCGTTCCTTTATAATAGAGGATAGTATACTTTTCGTTTTAGTTTTCCAATTTGATTAATTTAGAAAGGAGGTTGAACTTAATTATAAATGTTGGGAATCAAATCGGTTCTGAAGCTAAGTTACGCATCTCTTCGGGATAATTCAATTACAAGTAATACAAACTATCCAAATCCCACGATTGCCTTTGACCGTTTTGATACAAATAATAAAACCGTTGACCTTAATTAGTAAAATTAAGGCACGAGTTTAATTCGCTTAATAATTAATATTTTTATTATTAAAAATAAAAGGAGGCCACTTTTCTTTATATAATAAACACTAAATTATAACAACCATAGGAGATTAGACTTTAACATCCGCGGATTTTCATTCAGAAGAACGGAATCTTTGCACAGCTCTGAATTCCTATTTCTTTAGAAACCAAGGCATAATTAAGAAAGGCATTTTCGGATTTTACGAATTTATATTCTTTTTCTTACGATTCGTACTGTTGTTGCTGCGTTAATGGTGATTAGGAAGATAAGAAACGCATTAGTAAACCCAATTTTTGCACGTAAATTGCTGTTTTCGTGTTTTAATTTTACACCTTTGATTTGATTTTTTGAAACTGCAAATTAAAAAAATATAACGCATCTTCCAATTGAAACACACTTAAGCAATAAAGCTATGATTTACAGTTACAACAGCATAGATCTGCATTGGGAATTGTTATGAATTCATACTGCACATCACTGCATCATCCTTCATTTTATTTTCAAACAGGTAGAATTAGCGAAGAAATTCTTTGCAAGGTTTGTTGGGGTTGTAAAGAGCACCATCGAACTCTACCTATTATAAAAATAAATATAAGAAATAAAATAAATTTTAAACAGAATTATTTCTTAACTATAAGCTCATAGTTATTTTCAGTAATGTGCGAAGAAAATCTTCTCACGGAATTAATTGAAACGTTCCACAAATTCAAATCACCAATAAGTCTAATTGCTGGACAATATCGTATTATCGATTTTACTCCTGGATTCAACGATATGCTATTTTGAAAAAGAATGCGAAATACTTCCAATTTTTCGTGGATTCCTGAAACCTGTCTTCCATCGTCGTCATAATCAGAGAACATATACGCCATTTCCTTATCACCAATTTGTCCTGGATCCACATTATGAAATAATTCACGGACTTCAACGTATATAAGCTTCTTTGAATATTTTACGAGGGTAACAAGTGTTTCAACTCTTTTAATTATAGGAATGGCCACTGTTTCTAAATTCTCGAATTCGAGGTATCTGGTTATGGTTCCCGAGAGAGATGCTTTAAGTTCACGCAGATGAGGGGTCCATTCTGCTAATTTATCAATTGGCAGAAAAGTAGTTGCAGATTTTGTATGTGAAGTGATTTTGATGACAGTAAGATTCTCCAGTTGAAATTCTACCATCACGAAGAAATCCTGAAAAACGATTTTTTGAAGAAAAAAATTAAGTCATTAGAATAAAGAACTCACATGCATGAACAAAACAGCACATTCTTCACCCAATGTGTTCTGACGGAGCTCAATAGCATTAATTGCTTGGTAATGATAGAATCCTAGCTTGAATTGTTTAAATAGGTTTAGAAACGGCTCAATCAACTGCTCTCGTGTAGTTGCAAAAATGCCATTTCGCAGCACAGCAATATCTGTTTTGTACTCGAATCGGTTGAAATGGGTAACAGTACCACCTGGATTGAAGAAAAATCTTGTTGGAGTAGCACGAAGCTGTGGACATGCGAGTCTGATTATTTTATCCTGAGATAAAAGGGTGCCACGTTTCACAGTGGAACAGTCGAAGTATTGAAGGCTAGAATTAAGCAAATGATTAAAAATTAGTGGAAATGGCGAAATCGAGTCGGTAAAAATGCTTTACGTTTTTGCAACAGGAGTAAGAAAACTTTCGAACGAAGGATGAGGGTTCAAAGAAAAGTGGAGGATGTCTTTTTGAGGATTTTTTAGCAGAAGCTGCAGAATCCCAAATTCTGTAATTCTAGTATTCCGGATATCTAGATATTTTAAGCTTTTACTATGCGAAGCAACAGCTGCGAGCAACCTAGAAAAAAATAGTTCAACAATGTCAGAATATCTCATGAGAGTCATAATGCGTGTATTCAGTCTTACGAATTGTCAGCTCCCAATCCATGGACAACAAGCTTCGTAAGATTTGTAAAATGGAACGTTCTATCAAATCTTTAAGACTTATTGGCTTTATCTACAGTCTCAAATGATATGGATAAATTCCTAAGAGTATCCATGTTTTTGCTCGACGTCAGAAGATTGATTAAATGTTGGTAAACTCTTGGATTCAACTTTCGAGCTGTTAACAGGTTTTAAGTTAAATATACGTTGTTTATAAAACCAGCCGTGAGTTTCTTACGTAATACGGCATAGGGGATATGCCGACAAAATCTATGAATACTCCGGCCATCTCTGAAGTGGATGTCTTGGTGAAGAAAATCAAGAGCAGTTATCGTATCAGGTCTAAAATAATAGCTGACTCGTTCCCAATCTTCGAAATCGATGCCATAATAGGCCGAAAGGCGAATCCAAGCGTTGACTATGAAATTGAAACAATGAGGGATAGCACCTATCCGAAGGTAACTCGAATTTTCGATTTTTAAATCAATTGATGAAGTGATTTTTGACCTTTTGCTAAATCTGCTTTTCTTCTTTTTGTGCACATTTTTAGTTAGAACTACCTGAACGTCAATTAAAGAGAAAAAAACATAATATTATGGTACCTTTTAGTACATTCTTCTTCTTCTTTCTTAACAACATTCATAAAAATGTATTCAATTCACTTACCTTGTTGGGTAGAATATCATTTGGCATCGCTAAGACTCGAGTCGCCAATAGTTTTAAAGTTGGAACGGTATTTTTCAATGGCATCTTAAATAGTATAATACTTCACCACAAATATATTTTAATTTTAATTCTGTTTTTAAGAAAAACAAAATCGATAACAATTCTTTGCAATAAACTTTCAGATAAGATTAGCTTGATTGTTGCGTTTTTGACAAAGGTCATTCAACTTTCTGTTTGTTCTTTACTCTTCTCTTTCGCTCGGTAGAGAGAGTCTGAAAGAGAGTTTGAATTCTTTAAGCTTACTACTTTTAAACTTTTAATACAATTTATTGGAAAATTAAACTGTTTTAATTTATTACTGATTTAATAAAAGAGTTGTGAGTTTGTTTTTTTAATTAATGAGAATTTGAAGCAAACATGGTTGTTATTCACAACTCTCTTAGTATAATGTATTGGATTGAATTTGCTCTTTATTGTATCAATTTTTTCGTAACATATTAAAAAAAGTCACTCGAATTAATAATGGTTGAGTAAAATTGTTTTTATTAACTATTATTCCAATTGTTTTCAATTCATTTGAAGTCCAACTTTAAATGTTAAAGAATCGAGTTTGGAAGTCCGCACCTAAATCATACAATATATTAAGATAATTATAAATGCAAGATTCAAGTCGTGTTACCTGAATGCCTTTCTTGACTTCCGATTTTTTTCCTGAAAATAAAAAAAAACTTTCATAATTTTTGCAATACCCTTGTAAATAAAAACAAACTTACGCCAAAACGAATTGAAGAATTCTGAAGGAAATTGGAATTTGCTTTAGTAGAAGGCCGTAGGGATGAAGATAAAATGAAGAAATTGCGGAATCTTTGGTGACATCAACTTGTTTATCAGCCATGCTTTCTCTTCTAAATTCGTAATGTGGAATGTATAGTTGATGAGCTCTTTCTAAAAGGTCGCAGCAAAGTGTTGTGGTACGAACGATGTCTAGAATTGAACTTTGAATCAATTTTCCTTTGTTTATGGCAGCGTTGAGGTGCAATTCAGTAGAATATACATGAAACCTCAAGAACTCAAAGTCCTTTGCTCCAAAATTACCATTCTTCACCGTAATTTTAACATGTTTTTTCATTTGACGGATGTGCGGAAGTAGAGTTTCATTACAAGTTATAAAAGCCTTAACTCGGGTCATGGTACCAGATTTTAATTTCTTCCTTGTAGCTTCAATACTTCTTCGCATCTTGTGTACAGCTTCTAAAATATGAACTAAAAAGTTCTTAATTATTTTCATACGGCTCTCAAAGAAGAAGTTTTCTTTAAAGTTCTTCCATCCAACTTTTGTTACATTCTTGGCAAAAACGTCAAGTTGCATTCTATCGTTGAGTCCATCACCTACATCCAGACTTCGTCCAATGCGAAAGAACGATGTAGTGCCCGAAGCTACTCGTAGAATGTTAAAACGATGCATGTGTTGAGATTTCATAGACGAAACGGAAGGCCCATCAAGAAAAAAGTCATCATTTGGCGAAGTCTCACAATTTCCTAGATCTGTTCTTGAGTACCCAGTTATAGCTTCCTTCATGTTATACACTCGTGTCATTCCAAGATGGTCCAATTCTTCCAAGCACACACGCATTTCAATAGCTTGCTTACGTAGCCATACAGCATGGGACATTAGCTTTTCATACTGATTCCGAAAGAAGTGATAATCGCTTCTATCTAATTCATTTGATTGATCCAGTTCTCGAGCTAAAAGGAATGTCGCAAACCACAGGTTTGCTGATATAACATTCATTGTTTTTGGAATTTCGTCTGAGCTTAACTGGCCTTTGCCTTCGTTTAAATCAAATTTTAAATAACCATCCAGAGTTTCCAAATCCTCGCTTAAATGATGAAAGAACTTTGAACTTTTAGAATAGCTACTCTTAACACGTTTCTTATAAACTGCATATTGGATATTGTTTTTGTGATCCTTGGAGTAGCAACAGCATAATAGCGTTGACAAGTTTGGGCCGAAATTCGGAGTACCAAATGTCCTAAAACATTCATTAAAATAAAGTCGGTTTGGTTGTTATAAATAAAATTTGTTCTTACGATCCCGATGTGCCTTTCAACACTACAAATTAGTTCAATAAAAAAATTATTTTTTTAAAATTAGTCAACATGTTGCATTAGTATACATTTCTATTGTGTTACCTGTGTCTAAAGTAATTGGTATTGGTTGAATTGAGATAGAAGAAACATGGGGATAAATTTCATGCCTGAAATAAGATATGTTAAATTAATTACATTACGTCTTAAAAAATTGTTTTACCAAGTATCTGGCTCGATAAAACAATCTTGAGAACTTCTTTGTCTTTCAGCGTTATCCTCAATACTACTATGCATTTTTTGACTGGATATTAGCTTATTTCTAGCGTCAAACCGAGAATTATATCATTCACAAAAAATGATACCAACGCCATAAACATATACTTACAATTCAAGCAAACTGTCTGCTTGTGTCTTCAAAAGCTCCGCTAATGCCTCAGCTTCCTTAATTTCCGCTTTATCAGAATTCAGTTGAATTTCGGACATCGTTTACAGGCCCATCTTTTAAATTTCGGAAAAGTTGAATTTATGTCTCAATAAAATAATTTTTTTTTAATTTAAATTTTTTTTCTAAAATAACAACTTTGTTGAATAACAAAAGCCAAGGTAGAGGTTGCTAATGGTATCAAATGAAGCACTTTTAAACTAACATTCTTTATTTACATAATACTTAATCCTAAAAGTGTCAAGACGATTGTCATCAGCAGGTCACAATTAAAAGAATTAAATTAATACTAAAATCGAATGTACAAATTCTTTTAAAGCACATGCACAACACCTTTATTTTGAATTTAATAAAATTATAGTTTATGAATATTTTGCTAATTGCGAAGATTGGTCTTAATGTTGTATGCCACAAAAAATGGATTTTATAAAATAAATATAAGAATTGTGACATTTGTCATGTAATTAAAACATTAGTTGAACTAAGATCAATTTCTTCTTTTCTTTAAATTTTTAAACGACTGGTGAAATTCCATTTGAATTTTCTTTCATAATTTCTCGTTCTCTGATTTTTCTTTCATTTTCTATTTCAATTGTTTCAAGTTCATCAGGACGGAGTGCACGGAAAATATGTTGATAGACGACAGCTGCTACAACTGCTCCACCGATCGGACCAAGCCAGTATATCCAATGATATGGATATTCTCCTAAGATGACACAAGGTCCAAGAGTTCTTGCAGGATTAAGCGAAGCACCAGTAATAGGGGCCTGGAAGAAATAATAAGCACTTTGCAAATCAAAATTTCCTTCTGTTAATTACAAAACCTACTCCGTATAAAATGATAGCGACCAGTCCGAGTCCAACTGTCAATGCTCCGGATCCTTTTAAATCATGACGGTTTTCATCGCTAACAGCAAAAACCATAAATACAAGAACGAATGTAAGGATAAATTCAACAGTGAATCCTTGTAGTTCTGTGACTCCTTTTCCGAGCGTTGTCGCTCCATAGTTATGAGGTATTTCATCGAAACCTTTCTCAGGGCTCAAAACCTAATAAAGTAAACAGCAATTAATCACAAAAAAACTCTTGCAGGCATGTTGGAATAATACACAAACACTTTTAAGTATTCATATGCTTACCTTTAGCACACCTGCTCCTGCAATTGCAGCTACGATTTGGACAATAATGTAAAGACATGCTTTCATTAGTTCAATTTTCCTGGTGACGAGCATCGCTATTGTAACTGCTGGATTGATGTGTCCTAAAAATTGAAATAGGATTTTAATTTCTATTCGAAATCATAATATTATTAATCTATAGCTAAATTAATTTACCTCCACTGACATGTCCGATAACCTGAAATTATAAAAGCAAAAAAATTAATTCATGATTTCAAACTTATAAAGCCGAAGATCCTAATTTTATAAATTAGTGCGTGCAAACATGAAAAATGATTTTGTTTTGGTAATTAACTGAAGATTCTATAAAAAAAACTATTGTTATTCTTTAAAAACAACGAAAAAGGTCAAATTGAAATTGATACAAACAAAAATAGAATTCCATCGCATTTAATCACATCAACACTTTTTACTCACTCATCCTTCGGATATAATTAGTTCCATAATGAAAAACAATAGAAGCATATAGATCTGATTCGTGAATGACCTAAGATGAACCCTTGGATTTTGTTTTTATTATTAGTAACACCAATTGAAATAAGGCAGGACTCACCTTGAGCTAAATTCTTATTAAGAGAATACCAGAGTTAATTGAATTTTATTTATTTTTTAAGTACGATGGTACATACAACCGCCTTAAGTCATGTTACAATTTGACGTTTATGACTTAAAAACGAAATGCTCGTTAGTCCCAGGGACTATACTTGGACATTTTGACAATAGAGGACAAATTAAAATGAAAGAAAGACAATCCAAGATGCGAAGTTTGTATTATGGTTAAAAATTGCTGAATGTAATAAATGGGTGTGTTACATTAATTTCATACTGACCAGAGACCATTCTCTTTCAATTTTAATCTTCATCCAATTCTCACCCTCCACCTACGATCAATTGCTTTTAAATGCATTCATTGAGGGCATAGTATTCTTAATAAAGACTGAGCTCGAGTTTAATTTGAATAACTGAATTAAATCTTTCATTTACATAATTGTCTACTTACTTTACATCTTATAACAAGTTTTCATGCCCTTCATCATGTTTCCTTTCAATTCGAGGATCAAGTGCAAATCCTTTCATCGTAGTTTCATAAGAAAGACGATTTTAATTTATTTGTCCCACAAGATCTGAATAATGCTCAAGCTATTTGAACGAACTTAATTGTATAAGGTCATGGATCAAAATTAAAAGAAAAACATATTTCCTTTACACTGTAAAAATTAGCCTAAAATGCTTGGAGTGATTGTGTATGTGTCATATTGAGGAAAATTGTCGTTCTTAAATCTAATATGGGTTCATTTTCATTTTTTAGGTAGCGCTAAATACCAAAATCAATAATCCTGAGAAATCAGTGATGTGATTCAGATTTCAAGTAATCAAAACTTACTCTGCCATGATGAGATAAATATCAGCCTAACTTAATCTGCGCCGGAGGATCTTATTACTCATTGTATTTATTTTATTACACATACAAACTACCATTGAAATTGGAGTATATTATTTATTACTTAAGTACCCTAGTAATTTCTCTGTTTCTGACTTTCCTACCTCTTAATTTTTCCCTGATTTTAAAAAAAAGCTTGTCAAATGTCGTGCAAATTAAGGCACGTGTATTTCGTGAGAATTCGTAAAGCCAATCGTTTTCAGGGCTTTTAAGTAATTTTTATCCTGCACTTTATTCCATTTCAGTGAAAGCTTTTAATGTTAAAAGTAACAATAAGTCAAAGAGAAGACTAAGTAACAAAGAATAGTAGTACTTGTTATACTAGCACTTGATATCAATGAAAATGCCGTTAAAGGAATCCTAATTGCCTATTAAAACAGCATGTATCGTTTTCTTTGTGGGATTTTATTGCCAAATAGTCCATTAAATTCCGGTATTGATTCATTCTGAAGTCAATCAATATCGTTAAACTACAGTTCAAAGATAAATATTATGGTCGTAAATCACTGATAAGATGGCGTACACTAACCTAGGTCAAAATATAAAGCTAATACTTTTTTAAGTAAATCTTCTTTTTTCATTTATAATAAAATTGATTGAATTTCTTTTTTTGTTATGCTTCCAAACATTACGAAAGAACTTTAACACTTTTTTCATTTCAGACAAGTTTTCAATTTTTCAGAATTAGTTTAGTTAAGAAAAATTCATAAAAAATAATTCAAAATGGATTAAAGAATTTTTTTGCAGAATGGCAACACGATATGTTTCTTAATTAGATGTTTATATTGTGTCAAAAACACTTCCGTTTGATGAAGTGTTTTGAATGTGTTAATATAATCCCTGGACGAAAAAATCAATAATATGTAATCTAACTTCCTTTCTAAAGAAAATTGGATTGAAGCTTCTTTTTTTGAAATTTGATATAATGAAAACAATTTGACTTACAATTCCAATACATTGGATTAACAATCCAAAGCAAAGTGCTATTCCAACTAAAGGTAATTTTTCTTGACCCCACGCTAAAGTGCACCCACATCCCACCAGAACTAGAAGAAATGTACCAAGAAATTCAGCAACAAGACATCTCCATATGTCCTTTCTCGGCATTGAAACTTGGCTCACGCCCACTTTCTCACGGAACTCTTGCATTTTCCCCATGTTAATAATGTCTGTAAAAAAACAAAAACAAAGTCAAGATTTTCTAAAATTAACTTATTGTCTTTTTTTTCGCTTCGCTTACTAAAATCTGGGTCAGCGCGTATTACAGGATGTATAGAAAGCTCAAAGAGTCGAGCAGGACTGATAGTAAGGATTCTGGATTTTGGAAATTGAGGCTTTGTTGGAGTTAATAGCTGTGTTGATGTATTATGAAAGTCAAATGTTAGACGTTTATTGATATTATTGTAATAGTCTGTCTTTAAAAAATTATTTTGTGTTCTATTGTTTTCTATTTGATTGTTTGGATTGTTTGAAAGTGCTATTAATACTGGATTATTCACATGTCCTAAACCTATAACACTTGAAGCATTAGTTTCGAATATTGACATGAAAATGGGTTAAAAATCAACACTAACCCAATGAAAGGCTCCTCTGTAACCACTAATTGAGTAAAATTTTGTGGGTTAATATAACAGTCTAATAATCAAATTCGGTAGAAATCGGAGATGGTAAACCCGAAGATTCTGTGGACACCGGATGGAAGTCAATCTAAAACCCGTGTCAGTCGTCCTACAACTTAAAACTTACTGTGAGAAAAAATTCAGAATTTAGGGTTTAGAGATGACAAGGAACAACGATGACGCCGAATTGAGATCTAAACTTGTAGTAGTAGGACTTATACAACCATTACCGTTATTATTACATGAACTATTACAAAAGAGATTACACCCAATAGTTGCTTCTACGCGTGTGTCTCACTCTCACTTTTAGTTACTTTACTACAGTTAAAACGATGATCATATCACTTCCCAAGCTTTTAGTTTCCTGTATGAAGACATCCATACAAAATCTGACTCTGCTGAATAAATCTAATCCAAAAGCTTTGGAATTTAAATTATTTAAATTGTCATTAACTCAAAACGTGTTAAAGTACAATATCCTCTCATTCAAAAATTATTTTGCTGACAATAAAATAAATTCCAAAGTTCAATATACAGGCATTTATTTTTTAAGGTTTTCTATAAAAACAACTGAAACAAGTTTTAAGAGGTTGAAAAGCAATAAAGTTATTATATGGAAATTTCGAATGGCACTTCAATGAATTGCTTTAATATCACACAATCAATCACATATCGAACAATATCACTTACATTTTGTGCTATAATCAGAGACAGAAAAATCTTATGTAAACATTTTCAATGTAAAATTTTTGACTCTAGTTGTAAGCAGTTCTGAATTCCGATTTAAAAATTTGAGTGCCGATTAAGCTTAATCTCTTACTTTATAATATTTGAATTAGTTATGATTATTGTGTATGGCTGGCAAATTGAATTTTGTATACGAGGGGAAAAATCATGAGAGATCTTCATATACCAAATCAAAGTTAAATTGAAGTTTAAGGTATGTAGAAAATGAAATGCGACCTAGTTAATGAAATGATATTTATTTAAAACTGTGTAATTGAAATTACGAGTTTGAAACCTTTGAATGGTTATAAAATCACCTCCCTATTCAAATCATTTTATGCTTTACTTAAAAACTAACTACTGAAGTAATATACTACTTCAAGGTATTAATTAAATTCAATTGGCAATATCTTTCTGTACAAAATTATTGGTTTGTTAGAAGGCCTTAATTTCTATGTCATGAGTACTATCTTCCAAACCCTTCTTGATTTCTTTGAAGACGATTTTAAAGTCAAGTATAATTTATTATTCCAATTTTATTAGTTATCAAAGAAATACAATACGATTCTATACTAACCTTGAAAATTTATTTTAGATTGTAAACATATTGATCAAATAGAAATTATATAAATTGGATTTATGTAGTAAATTCTATTGTCTTTAGACCTTCCCTTTTTTCCTTCGTAGGGAAAATAAAACACTAAACCGAAATTATACCTTTATTTTGTCATTATACAAGGTACAATTCTGAGCATTTTTGAATCCGCCTTCCTAAAATTACGAATTTTACTACATGCTCAAATTGTCAATTTTGTTTTGGCATTGAAAACCCATTATTTATTCATATTGGGTTTACCAAAACATTGTATTGTGCAAACTTGGTTTTAATTTCAGAAGTAATGAATTTTTGACAATGATGAAAGAAATGCTTAGATGTTACCAAAAGAAGACTCGAAAAATCTCTATCTTTACTTCACAAGAAAAATGCTTTTAAGTAATTATAATTTTCCCTATAAGTCATAAAGTCATTTGGACAGAAGACACAAGATAAACAGGATTTCATCTGAGAAACTACATTTCTCAATAAATTATTGTATTTAATAAATCCTTTCAAATCACTCATAGTTTAGTTCGTGTTAGTCGGTCAGTCATCTCAATCCTATGATGCATCAAATAACAGTCCAAATTGATTCTTTAAAACTGGCCATTGATATTTAGGAATTGATGGATTACAATTGCAATAAAACATGAAGCTTAAGCTAAGCTGGGACTCTTAAGAGCACGGAAGTGTAATTAGGGGTTTACTTTGTAACGCTAAAAGCAATTGCGCTCTATTTGGTAATTATTTTCTAAAAACTTAAAAACAAGGAAACTAGGAAACGAATTGCTTTATTGTGCTTTCATACGAGAGAAAGTTTGAGAAAAAATTTCCGGGTTGACAAAGAAATGAGTTTATTGCCATTTATGTTTTCAACTCATGTAACGCTTCTTTTAATTACTTTTTATATAAATTCATTTCAGCTGCTCATTGGATTTGGTGAATATAAACAATTCGTAAGAAATTTCTACAAGTACCTTAACAGAAAGACCTTTCATTTTTCTAAAAGTTTGCAATAAGACTGCTCCATTATCCCGATCAATATCTTAATGACTTCTCATTATTATCCACTTACCCAATAGTGTATTTGTTGCAATTATTATTACTGAAAAGGCCGAAGAATTTTTACAGGTAATAACTTAAGTCACTAATAGAAAAATAGCAACGTCATCGCTTTTAGTTTCCTGAGAACCCGTATTGATGAGAAAGCTAAACAAGACTGCTACCCTATAATTTTCTCAATTTCAAGAAAAGTGGATAGTCTAAGAGAAAGCACAAATGGAAACGTGATATAGTACAATGATTCAGGATTTACATTTGATAGCGTGAGAGAAAATATAAAGTATAGCTCTTACTCAACTTGTGTCATTTTAATTCACGTTTCAAGGTTTTCAATTTAAATTCTATTTCCAATATTGACTCTGCTTTAAACAACAATATGAAATAACAAATAAGCTACTACTTACCTCCAATGGATACAAATATCTTTCTCATGGTATAAGGTGATTATTGGTACTTTACCAAAGTTAACTTGCAATTCTACTTAAAATATACCGTTAAGAAGAAGAGTGAAGTCGTCTTTATAAGATAAATCTAAAATCTCGACTGAAAGTTGATAAAGAATTTAATTGAAATTATAATTCACATCGTTTCCTTACACCTGTTTAGTTTCATCTTCATCCCCTCTTTTCTTTTAAGTCACAAAAATTGACAATGGGGAAGAATTTTAACTGCGAGTGAAAGATGTGCTCAACTCATTTAACCGTATACTAAAGTAGCACACATTAAATTTTCGTGTTAGAAATATTCGATGCGTCCATGCGTTACAAGTAAAGATTAAAAAATATAAAGACGAATAAGTAGTAATACAGTTGATTAATTTCCACACTTTCTATTTTTGATATTTCAAATAAAAGGATTTAAAATATTTATAATGAAAAACTGCAATAAGCGTGTGAAAAAGATTAATTAATGATTACCTCCTCACTCCTGGTATTAATCTCTGGGTTTTCTGTATAAAAATTAGAAATCTGAGCATTTTTGACTCAGAATAAAGAACCATGGTGCTTAATATTAGTTAGTTTATTAGTATTATTAGGCTTCTTGATTCTGAGATTTCTGATTAATTAAAAGGAAGTTTAGATTTTGTTTACGGATGCTGCTATTACTAGACAAATGCTCACCTTCAAGGTTATTATCCATTCTTGATTTAAAAGTTCCAATGTTAAAAATCAACTTCAACATGAATACTAATATGTTACACAGAATTCCTAATTCCTATCAACAGGTGACAATAACTCACGCTTATCTTGTCCTTCCGGTTTATCTTTAATTCAATAAACCACCTGATGGGAATAAAAGAAAGACGCTCCCTAATCTTCTGTGATTATATTCCTCTTCCTTTAAATCTGCAAAGATCGTAATCTGTTTACATCTAGTCGCAATTACTCATTGAAGACTTGAAATTGATAAGTTGGATTTATATCCGTATTTTAATTTTAGCTTGACCTGGCCAACGGAAATGATATGACATAGACATATGTCCTTGGTATTAAAAAATCTCTGCTTTAAAACAATGTTTTTATAACTTTGTTTTCTTAACTGCTTTAAATGATGAATTTGATTTAAGTGTTAAGGATTTTTGCTAATGTTGCATTATACTTGCCACTTGCGGTAGACATTTTTTATTTTAAGAATAATAAAACTTAATGAAAAATCTTACTTCCATCTAAAGCATATAGCATCTTTTTTGTCAAAATTTTGGAGATCAACTCAAACATTAAACAGATCATTAATTTAAACTATTCAAACGAAACATTAATTTCTTTTTACTCCAAATTCAATGAATAGGAAAAAGATTCATGAGTGATAAATGAACAATTCAACCTAAAACATTTTAACTTTCCCAGGTGTAAAATGGTGTCATTTTATTATGTGAATCCCATTTTAAAGTATTAGCATAGCAATTTGCAAAAAATGGGAATGCGGTTAACAACACCCATAGCTATTTCTGTGGTTTATTTTGCTTACCTTCTTTCCTAGTTGTGGTAAATACTTCAAATTTCAAACTCATCGCACTTATCCTTATTTGCTTTATAACAAGTTACAAGAGGATGTGGTTCAATTTTTTTTATTACACACTTTTTAAAAATTAAAAATGCAACTTTTATGTATGGTATTGCATAACTCACAGGATTTTATAACTCCAACTTTCCAATAAAGTGTATAAATAATTTCTCAGAACTTTTAAAGTCGATCGAGTCTAATTTATAATTTTTATTTTGTTTCCGTTTCCTATTCTTAAATCAAAAAAATAAGTTAACCTTCATGAAAGGAATGTAAGAAATGGAGCTATTAATCTAAGTATTGAGTGTGTTTATCTTACGCATCGGACGGACGGAAGAATAGCCTTCACTACTCAAGCTCTCATGTCATGCGAATGTACTTTTTATTTCCAAAATCAAAATTTGATCCAAGAGATACCTAGACAAATGATCCACAGAATCATTTTAACGATCTCAGATAATGAATTAACTGTCATGTGAAGATCAAACTTTATTTTCTTGTACTTGATGCCAGTTTTTCTGTTGATTCACTTCCTTTTTTTAAAAGGAAATGGAATGTATAAAATGCAAATTCATCCCAAATTCTTTTTATTTCTACCTAAAAGTAAATAACAACGACCATGTATGTGAGTGACTTAGACTTGTCGAGTGCAGAAATAATTTATTATGACACTGCACTGCAGGAGGATTTCTTAGAATAATTATCATGTAACACTCATTTAAGCCTGAGTCCAATGACTTTAGCAAAATCGTGTTTCAATTAAATACATGATAGTACATTTAATACGATAGTGTGAAAATGAATCAGAATCAAGGTATCTTCACAGCAAGCGTTGTAATTCTTAACAAGGTCAAAAGTATCAATTATAGTGGAAGTAAAATTGTGGAAGGAAGGATTCTAAAATTGTGGAATACTCCCAATGAAATTGCAAAAAAAAATATGCCATTCAATTAATAAATTAAATTAATGCAATTTTTTATACCAAAGAAAAGTAAATAGCTAACAAGAATTTAGGTAGTTAAGTTTCACAGCATTGAACCTTCTGAATCCTTATAATGATAGTGTATTTTCATATGTTTTTTCTTCTCGTCTTTCAACACAAATAAATAATTCATAACAGAGTTTGGTTTAAGACCCTCATACCTCATTGTGAATTTTAATGATACCCTTTAGCAATATATATATTTTTAAATGTCTCTATTAAATTAATCATATTAAGATCAATAATTCTAATTATTATTTATTACGCAATGTACGTAAGTGAGAGAGAATACTGCCCATTCAGTTTGCGATGCAAAAACTCAGAAATTCTTATTTGTTCGTTGATCCTCTTTTGTTGTAGTACAAAAGAGGATCAACGAACGAATTTTTGCGGTCAAGGTTATTTTTTTTTCTAAATCCTTGTTATTTTTTCTAAAAAAAGTAAATAGACTATTTTGTTATTAGGAAAACCAATTTGGACATATTCATTCCAGTAGTACCTCGGAGTATTTTGGATCATACAATCACACGACGAGGAATGAATGACTTTTTCTTGATCTGTGTCAACTTGTTTGCCACTGATGAGAAATAAGCCTGACTTTAGTTCAGCGGTTGAGTTAAGTTACTACAATTGACCCGGAAGCGATCGTCTTCCAGCAATGTACAAGGTAATGTTGTTTTGGAAATCGAAATTGAGATACTTATGCAATGTTTTTTTTTGTAGTATGCACACAAACTATCAATGCTTGTCGGGCAACATTTAGATGTGGATCCACTGACCAATATGGATCGAATGCTGTACTATTTGTAAGAAGTGCTACTTACCCTTGGAAGGAATCAAGTATTTTTTTATAAGCTTTACTCAACTTTAATTAACTTTACTCAGCATTGATTGTAATCTGAGATGTATATTATAATTAATTTTTATTATTAATGAAATATATTACCCGAATAATATTGGGTAAAGGTGATCTAATTTTTTGTCTAATATGTTATATGTTTTATGTCTAACATGCCAATTGATAGGTGATACATTAAACATGATACATTAAAGGGCCGATTTTTGAAAATCGATTTAAGCAAAGTTACAGCCTATTGTTTAAAAAAATTACATTCGGGGTATGGGCAAACATGGCTGACATTTGGTCAGTTTTGACCACGACGCCTCTCTGAACCAATCGTTGAAACTTAGTACACATTTAGCCCAGAGTATAAGTAAGTTTTTAAAATTAATTCCAGAAGGAAATATTTTTTCCGTTATTTAAATATTGCTATTTCAATTTTTTTTGGAAATCCTAATGGGGTTTTTCACCCTTAACTGATACCAACTGTAGAAATTATTCTCTGAAAAACAAGGGTAATGAATTAGAATTTTATTATTGTTGAACTTGAGCTTTATTATTGTTAGATTCTATATAGACGTAATTAATGCTCTTAACTTAATGAGATTTTATTAGTAATAAATATAACTCAAAGTTATAAAAGCACATTTGTGATTGTTGAAAACTATAGTTTTAATTGATTCAAAACTTTTTTGAGCGATTGTAGCTCGTATTTATTATTAAATTTTAACGTTGACTTTTCAACAAACCACACATTATCAAAATTATTATAATCATAAGTTATAGAAATTAGTTAAAAGAAATTATCTTAATCTATCATTAATCGGGTTGCTGCGGTGGTTGAGTAGAGAAATATAGTGCGGAATTATGTGCTAAAATTATGGCAAAAATCACAAACTTGGTAGTCTCTTGTTCCACTTCCACGTCTTACGTTTCGTCCTACACAGTGTAAACAATTCATCTAGATTTGTTTTAAAAATCAACTAGAAAAAAAACGACTTTAAAATTATTTTAAAGGTATTTTGGAATCAGCAAAAGCTTTTTTACAGGAATTGCAATTTGTAATATCATCAGGATTCGAGTGAAATCTGACGGGGAAATTGGCAAGACGGTAGCTCCAAACTGGAGTTTGGGACATTGGGAGCTGGCAGGATTCGACATTCTACTATTAAGCATTCGGTATCGAGTCGAATACTACACATAGCTAATGTTTCTTGAGATTAGGCGTTAGCTGAAACTAATTTAAAAAGTATGTTAACAGGGACTAGAAAACATTATAGAATAGTCTATCGGATCAATTTGAAATTTTTGTTATTTGGTTTTTTTTACATGGTTACTACAATACTGTGACGCTTTCCACTAAAGTGAATTTTTACCAAAGAAACTTTTTTCAAATTGAGAAATAGACTGTATGTCATAAATATGGTTATCCAAAAGATAAACATTCTCTGTTGTGATTTTCATCGCAGTTTCTTTTGTTGGTGTATAATAGATTATTGCTGCATTTGGACCAAATGCGGATATTGTTGTAAGATTTCCTTCCCAGGCATATTAACTCCCATACTTGCTATTCCAGCATTTTTGTATTTACTCAACCAAATTCTTTTAACGTCTGGGTTCTTATTTTGTAGGGTTTTAAATGAGAAATATTTAATTTTCCCTAATAATAAATGAAAAGTCCCTAACAAAATAGTGAAAATCCCCTAAATTAGCATTAGGTAGATGTTAGGTTGTTAGGGGTGTTTCACTATTTATTAGGGGGATTTAATTCGTACCCGTTTTAAATTATTATAATTTTTCATATTGGTTTTTTCATTCCCGGTTCTCCCTTCTCGGGACACTAAAATGTAAAGAGATAAGAGGAGAAGACGGCGACATTAATTAAAATAATCATGACAGTGAGTGCAATCCCACCTAATTTCACTCATCTCACATTTTATACATTTAATACATTTAACCAGCAATTAAATATTACAGTCTTCAAAATTTAATATCATTAATCAAAAATGTTTATAATCTAGATAAA